>WMED01018747.1:0-12614 GCA_019650415.1 Pipa parva | reverse complement strand
CGTCAGTGACATCACGTGCTTTATGCGATTATACCATTTCTGGGTTTCTAGGGGTTCCGCAAGAAATGTTATGACATCAAAGGGTGAAGAAAAAAGGTTGAAAAACACTGCATTGGGTGATTCAGGGCTTAAACATCATCACGTTCAGTAAGGGGACCAAAGAGAACGCTCCCCGCAATGAGCGTAATGATGTATGAGGCTGGGGAAGGAGAAGAAGGAGCTGCGCGCTGGCTTCTATGTCAGCCAGCACTGTGCAGGAGGCGTCAAGGGAAGTATTGGGAGCCGGATAATTGTAGAACATCTCATGCTGTGGCTGCAATCAATCGGCTCAGTATAAGGTAAGTATTTTAACACTTGTTTTTTATTTTTTGACTTTATGTGACCTTAAAAATAAGATATGTGCAGTGTGCATAGGGATTTTCATAGGTTTTTTTAAAGTCTAGACCTCCGTTGGTCTGAGGGAACCTGAACTGGCCCCCGGTGTAAAAAGTTTGGGGACCCCTGCATTAGCGTATGATGTGCATATGCTGGGGCTGGGTCCGGAACACTGTGTGTCACATTCTGGCTTGCGTATTATATTCTGCACCAAAAAGGTGACCACACAGGAAGTGGTGTGAACACCAAGGGAGCGTTCACACTGTCGCTGGTAAGTTCAAAACAAGCATTTTTGTTTTTTTTTCCACTAGCATATTATGCACTGAGCATAACACTCTAGTGTGAACCTAGCCTTAGAAAGCTCTTTAGTTCCAGTTTTGGGGTGGATCAGGGAGGGGTCTGGAGGATCTGCATCCATCCACAGCTACTTGGAATAGGTAGCATCAGCTCTGCCTGATAATTAATATTCTACAGTGATGGTGCTGTTTGATAATTTACCATATATAACTTGTTTCTTATATTTTTTTTTTATTTAGGTGGAGTTATACTTCATGGAGTAAGTGTGTACTACATGAGAGAGAATTGTAGAACCTACTATTGCATATTGAACTGTATCAAATAGTTGTGAGTATCTGCCCCAGAGCTAAATGCTAGACAGCCTTTGACTAAATTACCCCCTTACTCAAGGCAGGAGGCTTTACCCTGCAGCCGGCTGAGCACTATGTTTCTATATTGAAATCCAGCATATCTCCTGCTAAATAGGATGAGTATGTCTATCCCAGCAACACAGGCCTCATCCAGCACATAAGTAAGTCACACTGAGCCTATCAACACCTCTTACACTTGAATTGTGGGTCAGAGAGTTGAAGGGGCGGTCCTAAGCCCATACTGAAGTGGAGTGCTTGGGCAGACTACAGGCAAGCCAGTTTGTGTACCACGAGTAGCATTTCAGCTGGTTACAGGCTGGCTGGCATTTAGCATGTAACTTTAGCATCCCTTTAACCACTTTAGGCACCCTAGTATCATTGCATAAACGCCCACCCCCACAGTCAAAATACCATGTCTGTTTATAATTAAAATTAATAAAATATTCAGTATATTTGTTAAATATGTATAAATGCATCTAGAAAATATTTTATTTAATGGTAAAAATTGTGCTGTCTGGGGCTCTTCATGATTCTGTATTATCCAAAGTTGCACAGAAAACAAAGGAACAGGGGGGATGATCTGTTTTCTCAAATGACAAGAGGGACTAAATTGCTCTGTTATTACTATTAACCGATGAACCAATCATAGTAGTCAACATGTTTTGAAAATTGAAGGGGGGTATTTATAAAGTTTTCTGTTGAATTTTTTTTTGTATAGGACTGACAAGAAGTTGTTCTAAATCCTATAAAAAGAAATCAAAATAAAACTTTATAATGTAGAAAACAATGGGACTGGATGAGGTCTCCTCAACAACATGACTGCTATCCGTAAAGATAAAAACATACAGAAAGCAATAACATTCATAAATGTAACATCAAATATAACATTTGTACAAGTGCTGTGTTTAAACAACCGTATGCCTACCCAAATGAGAATTTTAATTTGTTGGTGTTACTGGTCCTTTAAGCAACTAGGGTTTAGAGAACATAGAGAAATTAGTTTCAGTTGCTTTTGTTCATGTTGGGCCGCCATTTTCCTTTATTTTTAGATTAATGAGTTTGAAACAGCATTACTGATAACAGATAACATGGCATATAGGTAGAGCTTTGTACAGGAAGGGTCCCATCTTCAGGAAGTGTCAAATGCAAGGTTACACAATCTGAAATATTACCATGTAATGCTATTACTGGGGCTAGATTACGGAGTCATTGATGTAGAAAGTTATTGATATAGATATTAGATTGGACGACTAGAGTAAACTGTGTTCATCAGCTGGAGCCAAGGCTAGGTTCACACTAGCATATTATGCTCAGCACATAATACACTAGTGTGAAAAAAAAGAGAAATATGCCGAGCGTATTTTTCTTCTGAACTTACCAGTGACAGTGTGAACGCTCCCTCGGCGTTCACATAGCTTAACGTGTGGTCTCATACGCCGGACAAAATGTGACACACAGTGTGCGCATATGCGCATCATACATATGTTCGGAACTAGGTGAGTACTGTCTGCTTACATTCAGCTGTGTTTTTTGTTTTTTTTCTTCACACTAGCGTATTGTGTGCTGCGCATATTATGCTAATGTGAACCTATCTTAAAGGGAGCAAGATAATGGCCTGTATTAAGCAGTGTTGAACAACAAGGATGTTATGGAGGTGGAGATGGTCCAGAGTAGTGCTGCTAAATTAGTTAAGACATTCTATACATTTTGTATACAATAGATAAAATGCATTCAGTTCACCATAAACCAAGTGTGGGAGGGGTCAGAGATAAAAATGACTGGGTGCTTATTCAGGAGTACATCGTAGAGGACATGTGTGCTAAAATGAGAGGAATTTCCATATACAGCTTTGGAATTATATTTTTTAACTGGAGGGTAATGATAGTTGCTCGTATGGATTTTGGTTCAAAGCAAAGTTAATTCATCTGAATTTACATGAGATTTTATTTTTCCTCTTTTGACTTCCGGTAAATTAGCTTTTTATTTCTCCTCCACCCACTCTTCCACCACCACCCTTCTCAAGTACTGGGCTGTCATGTTCCTGGTGATTGCACCCACTCTTCCACCACCACCCTTCTCAAGTACTGGGCTGTCATGTTCCTGGTGATTGCCCAATTTTTCATTTTTGCTGTTTTATTTTGCTTACACCGAATCTTTGTTTATATGATATGAAGACATAAAAGGGAGAAGAGATATTCCATTCCATGTACTTGATAAGCTAAAATGCACGTGACGAAAGCTAGTCATAAGGTCAGGGCCAGGGCTGTCTTGGGTCATTGTGAAATAGGATCTTTAGTGTCCATTCAATATTTATTCTCGCCTGAAAATGTGGCACTTACATCTCTTAAAGGTGTTGGAAGAGCTTGAGTCCCTTAAGAAAGATCAGGAAGCCCGGTTAGAGAGCCTGGTGATGCTGACTAAAAAAGTAGAGCAACTGCAACTCCAGCAAGGTGAGTCTGGTTTATGGTTCTCTTCCAATACATTTAAATGGAACACCAGATTCTGCCTTATGTTTAATTACAGGAGACTTGGAAATACCGTGACAGGAGGATGTGTTCATGATAAAGAAGCATTGGCATGTCCTTCCAGAGCGTGGAATTAGTAGAAGAAGTTGCTTACTGCAATGTTGGGATATTCGTTTTGATTGTTTGAATCTTTTGATGTCTATGCACGTTGATCTTTATTGTACATAGTCAGTTGCCTTTTAATAACAGTGTTGTAACTATTTGGGTATATACGTGTGTATGTATTTCTGTATGTATATATGAAGTGATGGTTGTGTCCACTACCACAGGGATCCTTTTGAAGAAGAAGCAACGGGAAAAGTGCAGGCACAAAGACCCTCTCCTAGAGGAGCTGAACACCGTTCTAGATAGTGCTCGGATGCAAATAACTACTCTAAATACTGAAATATCTGATGCCAATAAAAAAAAACAGCAGCTTGTTACAGTAGCAGAGATCTTGGGCATCAGACCTTCTGAACTGGCTGATAAAATTGTTACTCCAAATGCAGATAAGAAGCAGGAGAAGGCTAGTAGTCCATCTGACTCTGTGTCTTCCAAGGTAGGAGGTCTGCTCACTGGGTATGATGTTCTCTTGCCGATTATGTTTTCATCTGACCTTTGTTAGAAGGGCTGCCATATTTGTGGATTAGAACCAAAGGCTTGCTCCAATGTTGGTATTATATCAGGTGGAATTATAATTCTGATATTGCTGATTAGAGGTATAAAACAAGTACTGTTCTTGATTAGACAAGCCTTCTACTGGGGCATGGCAGGTTGTATCTACCTGTGGACACTTGCAGATATACACAGAGTTACACAGTTTAGGGAAGAGCTGCAACTTTCCGAAACAAGGAAAGAAGTGAATTTCTGATACAACTGTATAATATCTTTAAAAGTTAGTGGGTAATGGTTGAGATCAGTGGTCTTTCTTTGATAGCCTGCAGTTACGTGGGCTTTTGTGTTGACAAACCATCAAGGTCTATGAACCAATTAGTTGGAACAAGAACTTGATCAGACCTGCTGGTAAGAACTGTGCACTATGAGCTATGGAATTACTTTAAAGAAATTCTTTAAAAATCAAAGAATTTGTCTTTATATACTGTGTTCTGCTGGGATATAAATGTACATAATCAGGTTTGTTATATTTTAACCGATTCAGTTAACAGAATTGGTTCTTACCTGATGACTGTTTTATTCTGATGTAGGATTCAGATAGCGATGTGAAAAACGCTTTGAAGACAAATTTGAAGTCCACAACTGAACAGCTTTCAAATACGAACATAAGGCAGAGTGATGATACAAAGCCTGTTTCTGAATCCAAGTCCATGGAGGACAAATCCAGCAGTGACTTAAGATCTAGGCACACTTCAAGCAGCACAGAAATATCTGACGAGACTTTAACCCAGAGAAGCCCTTCACCAAAATCAAGTTCTGACAAAGGCGGTCCGGAATCAAGGAATTCTAGTTCCCCTAGGTCAAGCTGTGAAAAGTCAAAGTCTAAAAGCCCTCGACCTACTAACACATCCTCCAATACTTCCTTTAAAATTGATAAAACACATTCTTTGGATCTAGCAGATCTGTTTGAGTATTTTGATGCAGGAAACCACTTTTGCGAGGGTTGTAGTTCTGTCTGCATGACAGTGCGGGATTTCCTCTCACACTTCCGACATATGAAACACTGTGAGGTAAGAATGTCAAAACATTCACAAGTGGAAATGTGTTCCTGCTTTGTCTTGGAACCCTTCAAAAATTTCATTGAAATTTAAATCCCAGTCCATTTTGGAATGCAACAATAAATATGAAATTTACTTGATATATTGTGGGTTTTATTGTGAGTTAATCAAGTACTCTTGTTTGATGTGCTTGCAGGCAGTTAAACAACAAAGACGGCCATGGGTGAAGATTCCTCCCACTAAACCGTCATCAATTGGGAAGCAGACAATTTCCCTTCCTTTTAGAGGTGTGCTTGTAGTGTTTCATTTTTGCAATTAATTGCGTGTTCATTTTGGCAATAAAGGTGCACATATTAAGCATTTAATTAAAATTTTTTTATTGAATGGATTTAATTCCTTACCTTGCAACTTGCTTCTTTTGTATTACAGGTGCTGAGTTTCTATTGCCCACAAATGGCTTTTACTGTGAGCTTTGTAGTCAAGCATGTGCAGATCAAGACAGTGCTGTGGAACACTTAAAAACATTTGTTCACAATAATAATTATAAGGTTTGTTTAAATCTCAGTTTATTGATGTCTCTGTGTTATGCAAGGTTTCTGTTATAGTAACGTGACTACTATAAGTCAACCTATAACATTCATTCATGCTAAAAGCCATGAAGCCTACCTTGAATGATTTTTGTCCTTCATCAAAGAGTTTCTTATGGCCTACTCATTTGCTCACTTGTTCAGTTGTAGAAAATGTTAATTGCGAGGATTTTTCTTTATCGATAGACGCTATAAACAGAATAGAGAAATCTGAGACTGAGGGGGTTATTCACTAAAGTCCAAATTGTTGCATATAGGTGCGAATTCACCAGATAAACACAGTCGCAGTAGGCTGCTACTGTCGCAGTAGCGTCTTAATAATGAGAATATTGTTGCAGTTGCGACTTTATTATGTGAAAAATTGTCGCAATCTTAACATTAAAAAATTGTCACAACTTTACAATGGGGGAATTGTAGTGGATTTACTATGGGAATTTGCACCTTAGTGAATAACCCCCTGAGAATACTAAATTAAAAAGTGGTAGCGTGTTCTGAATCTGAGAGCTGAATGGTTTTAGTAGTCACCAATTAGGAAGATTTGTACAGTTTTGGTAGAATTTGTTTTCTTACTGAAGTCTCTTAACTGCCTGTTTTATCTGTGTCCCGTTGTTATTTCTCTGCATCTTTTACAGAAACATATTGAAGAAGACCAAACCTACGAAGGGAAGAGGCAAGAAAAAAGAAAAGCAATTCAAGAGGCCGACGAGAAACTGTCTGAGTTAAAGCGCAAAGTACAGGAGGTTGGGAATGAAGTTCACCAGGAAAACAAACACAAAAAGGTCAAAAAAGAGGAGGAAGAGAAAAAAATTAGAAAAATGGACAGTGCTGTACAGCCTGTCCAATCTGACAATAAACCAGAAAAAGAGGTTTCAGTAAAAACGCAACCATTTGGCAAATTCACTTGGAAAACACCTGAGAACAATAGTCAAACAAATGCAACCCCTGCAGTATTAAAAACCGAGAGCCCAGCTGTTACCTCAGAAAAGCAAAAGGAGGAGGAAACTAAAGGGCCTGCAGTTAAACAGAAGGGAATTGAAATCAAATTATTGGGTAAACCCTCTGTTTCGCAGGGAAGTGCTAGCAAGTTTAGTTTCTCACCAACCGCTACTACTGTGCCCAGTTCTTCACCTCAAACTATAGTGCGACCGAACTTGCCTGTGCCTGTGTCAGTGCTTAGAAAATCTACATATGTTGCACCAATTAGCAAGCCAGCCCCTCTCAATACCTTTCTATCTATAAAATCTTCACCCTCTACTTCAAAACCTTTACCAATTATAAAATCTAAACCTGAGGGATTGTTACCCCCAGAAATGGTTTCCAAAGCATTTGGAGGCAAACAGGTTTTTCTTAAGGAAACAAACAGTGCTTCAAAAACGCAAGATGGAAACCAAAATAAGAGCAGACCTGAGTTTTCATTTAAAAATCCCAGCCACTCTGCTCACGTTGACAAAGTTACCATCCAGAAGACCCACAAAACAAGCAGTACTCCAAGAACAGAAAAGACGAAAGAAACCTCAAATTCCTATGGAAAGTTTTCTAGCAAGAATAGGCAGTCAACTTTTGCCACAGGAAATGTAAAACCGAGGAGCTCCAAGAACCAATCAAAAACTGAAGAGTCATCCAGAAAAACGAATGATAGTTTGAAGACTCTATCACTACAACTACAGACAGGTAGTGTTCCTGTCAAGGCAGGGGTAGGCCCTCTACCCAGCAAATTTTTATTTAAAGATGATACGTTTTCAAGCAATAACCAGCCTCTGCAAAATATAAGCGATGCAAATCCCCTGCAAGCAGAAAAGGTTCAAAAGTCCCCTGCCAGTACTGTGGCACCTGTTATTGCAGTGGGCTCTGGTGATAATACAGCAAGTAAATCTAACAAAGAGGAAAAGACTGAAGCCAAACCTCAACAGGCTTCAAAAATAAGCATCACTAATGTTTTAAATCCACTGCAGGCAAAAGATAGCATACCACCCAGTAATTCTAATAGTGCCTCAAAGCCTGTGGAAGCCAAGGCAAGTTTATCTGCACTTCCCATACAACCCCTCAGTAACCAGAATGTTCAGACGAATCCTTTACCTGCATCTAATGTCCCAAAAGTGGCACCTGCAAAGCCAGTGGGCATGTATAGCACCACTGCACAGCTGAATCAAAAGTTCAAAAGTGCCCCTCTCTCTTTTCCAACTTCTTTGTTTGGCCAAATGCCAGATTTCACACGTAAAGATATCAAAATAACATCTACGGGAGTTCAGAATCCCTACATTAAAAAAGAGAATAAACCCGTAAATAGGCAAGAGCCTTCAGCTAAAGAACCCTCTTTCCAGAATAGTGTCTCTAGAGCTGGAGTAAGTAAAATTAAAATGCAGGAAGAACTGGATTCCTACTATAAATTAATAGCTTCAGAAGATGACCCTGAAGATTTAACAACTTCTGAAGACCAAGAGGATTCAGTATTGGTTCCCTCTACTCCTGCTCAAGTTAAAATAGACATCCCACAAAAGAAATTTAAATATCAAACACCACCACAAGCCCACCTTCCTGCCCCTTCCTCCAAAGAACTAGATGATTCAGATATGATCTGTGAGGAAGATGATGCTCCGGAGGCTTCTGATGTACTGACGTGTCCTGTGTCGCTACCTAGTACATATTGTGGACAATATTCTACTTACGTGGCTGACAAGGCACCACTGACTGTTGCCAAACTCTTGCATGAACCAGCAATAGCGGACACAGTTCCTTCCAACAAAGACCAAGAGCCAGTGGCTGTACCCACAGTGACTGATTATTCCACAGAAGAGGACTTAATTATATTAACCACCTGTGATTCTGATTAAGCCTGAAAAAGGGCAAACAAGAGGAATTGAATGGTATGTTCAAAGCCTTGTGTTATGTTAACTATGTATCTGATTGTGTTTAAAGGGTAAGACTTTTTTGTATATGTTTTATTATACTCCCTGGAATGGCTGTGGTATGCTGCTTTCAATGGATTTCTGACATTCTGAAGTATTTAATTTTCTCTCACAGGTTTTGAAACGAAACCTGATACAGCAGCGATTCGCAGGAGATTGTCAAAATGGCTGACCTTTGTTGGTGAAGCGGAAAAGGCATATAAATGTATATATTACAATTGTTTTCATGTTATAGATGTAGATGTTCCTGAAAAATAAAATGTTAAAAGCATTGCTGGCGTGCAGACATATCTGTCCCAGGAGCTCAGCACCAAACGTTGACAACTGTTAACTATTTGTTTTATGCGTAACTATCTCTCTGTACCTTACTGTAACTATGTTACTCGCTAATCTCTTTCCTATCCCAACTGAAACAGTTTAAATAGCAGGTGTGCATATATATATATATTCATTGTCCATTGTTTTTTTGGGGGGCGTTGTAAATTAGAATTGTAAATGAAGACCCAGTAATAAAATAAACTTGACGTTGGTCAGCGATACCATGCAAATGTATTTGTTTTTTCTGTGCCTCTGTCATTTCATTTAGCAGTGTATTTATCCTCTGGCAGACAGTTCAGTCAATGACCTGTATCTGGAACTTGCCACTTTGCTTTGAAGTTTTCTTCGGATTGAAGAATGTACAAATTCTTGAAATCTAAAAAAAAAAAAAATATTTTTTGTGAAATTGTAAATATCTTTGTTGTGAGTTTGTGTATGCACCTTTATGATACCAGTTTGTCTTATTTGTTTTCATTTTAAATTTATAGCCCTGTTTCAAGAGCAAATTGAGCATGTGGCATTGTTTAGAAGGTGATGATTCAATGTTATGCTTGGACTGGAATCCAGCTTGTTTTGTTAAATGTGATTATAGTGCAAAGTTCTCTGCTGGAGTTTAAGGGGGTGATTCACTAAGGTATGAATTTGACTGTCAAATTTGCAAACAGCGGATTCCCATAGCCAATCCGCGACAATTTCCCCACTGTAAAGTCACAACAATTTTTTAGTGTTAATATTGAGACAATAAAGTCGCAACTATGACAATATTCTCATTATAAAGACTTGACTGTGACAGTAGCAGCCTATTGCGACTGTCTTTATCTGGCGAATTCGAACCTATACCCAACAATTCAGACTTTAGTGAATAACCCCCGGAGTTTAAATGTTTAACCATTGCTTACAGAATGATGAAGAACATATCAGCTGATCATCAGATTCCTGTGAGTGGGCATTGGGTTAGCTTATAACAATTGAATCTTGTGTCGCTTTGGTTAAATGCCCAGTGTTTGCCTTTCAAATAAAACCACATTTTGCAGAAAAAATATTTTCATGGTTTCTGTTCACAAATCAGAATGTCTTAAAGCCGATAAAATGATGATTTCTGAATACGTTTATCTGGTTCTTTAACTGCCATTGTTTTAGCATGCGTATAAGTGTAGATGTGGGACATTTTGTGGGATGTTCACAGATTCATGTTTGAGGAGATGTGTTTAATGTAATTAACTGACTTTATACACAGGTGTCATTCAATTTTTAATCACCAAAAATGTCACCCCATCAGATGATTTGACTCTTTATTATGGTATTTGGAGCGTTACATAAGAGTAGCTGCCAACACCCTTGTTATGTCAGAGTTAAGGTATGAAAGTCTTATTTCCACACACTCCCTGCAAAACTTCTCTTTATCTTTTTGATTGACCATTTCCAAAAAACCTAAATGTGAGAGCGCAAAATATGCACGCTTGATAGTGCATTAAATGTGATACTCAAACGTATATTAATTAAATAGTATAAAGCCAAAAAGACCCAATATTTGGTGAAGGAAAACATATCAATACAAAAATCCTCAAAAACGTGATCGCTTCACACTGAGTAAGAGAGAGGTTCAAAATATGTGCTCACCAGATGGTTAATAAATTAAAGTATGTAGTAACATTGTTATCAACAATTGCCACTCTCTTCCATCTCAATACATCATATAAAGGACTTGTAGATGAGAAATTGTAGGATACTCAAAAGAGTAAGCAAAAATAGTGTAATACTATTTTTTTAATACCAAAACATAAGTAATAAAACAATAAGTCTACTCACAAACATGTGTGAGTCAGACATGTAAAAACAGCTCAATGCTGCTAGTAAAACATCCGGTTCAGGAAAAACAGGCTGAAGTAACTCTGTAGTGAGATGCCCAGTATGTCCGGTAATTGTCCTCTCCACCCTATGCATTTCGCTTGCTGCTTCCTCAGGAGTAGAATACCGGTTGAATTCACATCGGTGTTTAAATCATCCGGTGTGAATGCGTCATAGGTGGGAAGTTGCGCAACCACGTGTCACTTCCTCCTTATGGAACGCAAATGCGTTCCAAGCTTAGTGCCTCGCGTCATTTCTTCCTTATGGAACGCGGATGCGTTCCAAGATTAGTACCGCCTCACTGTTACTCTCATTGGTTGGTTAATACATCATTCACATAGGCTATGGTGCCTAGAGTGCACGATTATGGAGCAGGAAGCTGTTTAATCGCATATATTAACTTCCCACCGGGACAAGTATATGCTTTAGAAATAGTAACACATGTATGCTTCCCTTAATTAGCTTAAATGTCATGCTATATAGGTATACTTAGAACACTCAATATTTCATGTCTATGCATTTATTCTAATTAATCTGTGCTCCCTAAAATTCACAAGTATAAAACAAAGGAGGAAATGACACGAGGTACTAAGCTTGGAACGCATTTACGTTCCATAAGGAGGAAGTGACGCACGGTCGCGCAACTTCCTGCCTATGACGCCTTCACACCAGATGATTTAAACACCAATGTGAATTCAACCGGTATTCTACTCCTGAGGAAGCAGCAAGCAAAACGCGTAGGGTGGAGAGGACAATTACCGGACATACTGGGCACCTCACTACAGAGTTACTTCAGCCTGTTTTTCCTGAACCGGATATTTTACTAGCAGCATTGAGCTGTTTTTACATGTGTTTGATTCACACATGTTTGTGAGTAGACTTATTGTTTTATTACTTATGTTTTGGTATTAAAAATAGTATTACACTATTTTAGCTTTCTCTTTTTCTTGAGTATCCTGCAATTTCTCATCTACAAGTCCTTTATATGATGTATTGAGATGGAAGAGAATGGAAATTGTTGATAACAATGTTACTACATACTTTCGTTTATTAACCATCTGGTGAGCGCATATTTTGAACCTATCTCTCACTCAGTGTGAAGTGATCACGTTTTTGAGGTTTTTTGTATTGATATGATTATTTTTCCTGCACCAAACATTGGGTCTTTTTGGCTTTATACTATTTAATTAATACAGTATATGTTTTATATTTAATGCACTTTCGAGCATGCATATTTTGCGCTTTCTCACATTTACATTTTTTGGATGTTTCAATGGAGGAGTTGCGAAGCGGACTCCTGGGAGGAAGCAGTATTAAGGACATTTAAAGAATTTTTGGACACTTAGTTTCTTTCACTGTGAGCGCTGCAGTGTGTTTTATTTTTTTGATTGATCATATTATCTTTCCCTTTTTACACACAAGTGGCCAACTAGCACGTTTGAATAAATAATCTGGACCTTTTTGATTTTTTTTTTTTTAATTGGGGTCTAGGTCCCCATTTATATTGACTCCTGTGTGTCCTCATGGACCATATGCTACATTTTGACTTTTTTCCAACTTTTTAGAAGACTATTGAATGTAGTAATGGTATTATTTGTAAAACTACAATATCTAGGGGTCTTTTTATGACTTAGTTTTCTTTGGCTTTATTGGTTATTCTTTAATAAGACCCCTTTTTTATTTTTTAAAGGTGACTTCTGATTTGGTAGATATTTACTAAAGTTGAAATGTTTTTCGACTGATGAATGCTGGACAA
>WMED01018746.1:0-12615 GCA_019650415.1 Pipa parva | reverse complement strand
TCAGATTAATGACCGTGGGGCTTAATAAATAAAGTCCTGTGTAATGGTTTGAATACACATTCATACACTAACTGATCTGCGCATATTCAGCAAACTTGATGATGCGGTGAATTCACATCCACATTCGAAGCCTTATGTAGCTCTTGGCATCACTTTGTGTGTGGCGGTTATTCAGCTATTCATCAAGAGTTGGAGATTGCCGAAGCAGTGAATGCAGCAAGAGATGTACTGTGACACATTCGCCTGATCAAAATGCCAAATTCGACTATGCTGTGCTATGACAGAGACTGCGTTGCTTCTTTGCTCTATCCCGGGATAGGCAAATTGTGGCTCCCTAGCCGTATGCAGCTCTTCAGCTGCCTTGTTTTGGCTCTGAGTGCATCTCCCTCGCCCAGCCCATAACCTCCGATGCTTCTTTTGATAGGACATTGGCAGGTCATGTGATCGGAAGTGTTAGCTCCTCCCCCTTTGCGGTTCCATAAAAATAATTTCCCCAGTGTAGGAGGGAGCGAAATGGCTCCCTCCTGTGCAAAGTTTGCTGACCCCTGCTCTACCTCTAACCAATGTAACAGATTTTATTTTGTTTTGATTTATTCTTCAACAAAAAATATGCCAGCCAACATAATCCATGTATAACAAATTAAATATATCCTAAACCATTATATTAGTTCAGAAGGTAACTGCTGCTAACTAAATCACTTGATCTGTTTATCAGGAAGTGCAACCTCTATATAAGAACAGCGCCATTTTGCAGTAACGGCAGACCTAGACTTTTTTAGTGCCCTTGGGAAGGAGCAGTGTTTGCGGCCTCCGCTGCTTTTGGATATAACATGCACTAAAGCAGGAAGGTTACTAGGCATCTGTTTGGCCTTTAATAGACAGCAGTTTCATTCCTGGTAGATAATACTAGCAAGGATTCAGCCAAGGAACAAAAACCAGAAGTAGCAGTTTGTGCATGTTACCTGACCATTTACTGCAACTGTCACCTTATGGACTGGTCTAGTCCTGAACATTATTCCCTCTGGCAACCAGTGTTAGAATTGTGCAGCTGATCCTCAGGGTCAAGCTGGTGGCAAGCAGCAGTCAATGCAAATGCAGCCAAGATGATAAAAGACCACCTCCACTCTGGATTCCTTGCCAGAGTATTCTGGTTCTAGGGAGCGCTAACTTGTTTAATAATTAGTCTGACCTGGATAGTTTAATAATTTAGACTTTTCCTCTTCTGCCCAGATAAGAGCTCCGCCTCTAACTGTGAACTTTGCTTGATTTTGACTATTTTATCTGCCCAAAAAAAAGCTCCTATGGTTTAACTAACCTATAATTAGTACCTAAAGTTATTTGCTTTGATGGCTAATTTTATCTTCCAGCCCCTGCCCTCATTCTATAGCTACCCCCTGCTACAGCCCAGGATGGTATAAGCGCTGTGTTTTACCATTTTCCTATATTAACCACTTTAGTCTTTTTTTAATTGGTCTCACTTCCAGACAATATGCTTCCAGTTTTTACAATTTTGTCACCCAACTGCAATTGGGATCCCCTTCTGCCCTATGTCTCCTGCCCTGTTCACCCTGTAAGGTCTCCCAAGCACAAAGCAAGGCTGTTTATAGAAGCTTCAAGGACTTCACTTGCTCCCTGGGCCTCTATGCACAGATAGTCTGCACAAAAAGGTGTTCTGCCCCTTACTGGAAATTTAATCTAGAGCACATAAGGCTTGTGTTAACTCCCTAACAAGGAAAACATAAATACCTGCAAATATCTCCAAGAATCAATTGTTTTTTTCAGACATAAGGAAAAGAGTATTTCTTAAGAACTGACAAAAACAGAAAGTCATTGTCTATAAATCACAACTACTCATCAATTTCAGCATGTGACTATGGCTACTGGGTTGGCTTTACCAGTTCATACTTGTAGTTTTGCTTTGATTAATTGCATACAATTACTTACAGGCTCAAGATGAACAAATGATACCAAATAAAGGCAGATTTAATACTCTTGCCATGAAGCGCAGTAGTATTTGTTTAAATAAGATTAACTCTTACAGAATAATGTTTGATTATATAAAAGCATATCCCATAACTGCCACAAGTCCCAATGTAATCCTACTTTTACAAAGCTACAGCTGGTTGTCCATTCAGTGAGACGGCTGCCTCCCGTTTTTCACATGCCACTAGGAACTATCTGCCAGGTACTTATACATGATGAAACAACTCCCTATAAACCAACAAAAATAAAAGTTGTCTGACTGAATTGTGTTTGGAAGTCAGGTATATAGCATAAGGTGTATATAGCATAAGGTGTATATAGCATAAGGTGTATATAGCATAAGGTGTATATAGTATAAGGTGCACAATGAACCTTAAAAGGTCAATTATATGCTATCCATAAAAAGGTCTATTTTAAAGGGACATTAAACCACCTTAGTAATCAAGGTTCATATAAGTGTATGAATACTGGAATAAACTATGAGTTGTAAGCTCTTGGTAAAAATGCAAAATATGTATAAATTCCTATTGGAATCTCTCTTAGTAAAATTCAGTTGTATACCACTTAGTCCGACCCCCTTTGACCCTGCCAGGGGATGTTTGTTGCATCTAACTGGATTACTTTTCATTCAATCACCTGCAGGTTCACTGAAGAATTGGCACAACTGAAATGGAGTTTAAGAACAGTCTAGTCCAAATAATCCTAATGTCAGTGTGATAAATTTGCCTCTTCCACGGCGACTCCAGGAAATGACTCTTTGTACCTATCTAATACTATTCCTTTAATTAAAGAATTATTAATAAACAACATAAGCAGTCATTTATGTATGTGATATAAGAACGTTTAGAGCTCTTTTAAATGTATTTCCCCAAATAATCATCTGTGCTTATATGTAATATTTTTTAAATTTATTAATGTGTGCATAGTGAGACGACTTCTGTAATTTAACATTATTAACAAACTTTAAATATCCTCATCAATTACAGAAGGTGGCACATTATCCGTTATAATACAAAATACAGTAATAGTTTCCAACTAATTGTTCTCTAATGTCAGCTGTTGCTTGTGTCACTGCATCACCTGAAATATTGAGTATAGTAGCTTTCTCAGAAAGACTATCCCATATTATCAGGTCCTCTACAAGAGGGTGTTAGTAGAAGGCAGAATAGCTAGTTGGTGCTGATTTTCCTTTTGTTTCATATAAAATGACATGCTGAAGTGTTAACATGTCTCATCTATTGATTGTGAAATGTCTCCTTTTTCATGATTCAGTGTGAGATGTTTAGTCACAAGATATAATCAGTTGTAAACGGAAGCCTTTTGGTAACTCCTTTCGTCATTGTAGCACACTTCTTCTCACCGTGTAATAATGTTTCAGAACATGCAGGATTATAAATCCCATTATTCTCTGTCAAGTATTTACAGATTGGAGGGGAACAGTGGCAGATGGAGAGTTGGTGGGTTGGAGGGATGCAGAGCTAGTTAAGAGTGTGCGTAGTCCAATCAGATGTGAGCAAATCAATCCTTTAGGGTCAAAAGGGAAAAGCAGAATTGATCATCTTTCCACCCAAACCTAGACCCGCTCCTACCTTTTCCATTCTAGTGGATAGTGCCATCATCAACCCTGTAACCTCTGTACATTGTCTTGGGGTGACTTTTGACTTTGCTCTTTCCTTCTCTAAACACATCTCTTCCACTGCTAAAACCTGTCCATTTTTCCTTTGCAACATTGACAAGATCCGCCCTTTTCTCTCTTGCTCCACTGCTAACACCCTCATGCATGCTCTCATCCTATCCCGCTTAGACTACTGTAATGTTCTTCTATCTGTCCTTCCAGTTTCACACCTCTTCCACTAGCACTGATATTTATATACGTATTTTATTTTTTCCTTATTTATGCTTAGTATTTCTATTTTTCAACTAGTGTTTCATAACATTGTTACAGTTCAAATTACCCTTTTATCTGTGTATATAAATCTTTCTCCCATTTAGATAGTAAGCTCTACGGGGCAGGGACCTCCAACCTCATGTGTCAACCACAACCCAGCACTTAAAGTGAACTATCCTTGCAATTATTATACTTGTATTGTTTAATGCACTTTTCCCATGTCTGTATTATATTTGTATTGCTGAACTGTACAGCGCTGTGTAAATTTGTGGTGCTTTATAAATCAAATGATGCATACAAAAGGGTCAGGATAACTAGTGTAAAACTGCCAATGGGAATGTATGCCTATATTAGCGGATCATAAAAAGCACCATATTTTTGAGATTAAAAAAAAGTTTCTTGTGGTGTAAAAAGTATTCAGATGTATCCCATTAAATCATTTATTTCTCTAGGTAAAAGGCTAATCTGGTCTAATGTGCTGTAAAGCAGCAATTTTCTATAAGCGATTAGGAATGTTCATTAACACATGGTGCCCCAGCCCTCTGTAAAAATCAGATCATTAGCATCTATAGAACTGGACCAAATGCGCACCAGGGAAACAAGAAACACCAAATTGTAGTGTGAATGTGTGTATGCGAATGCCATAGAAAACTATGGGAAGTGTGTACAAATAGTCCATCTAACATCATTACAATATAACTATTACCACTTACTCTTATTTTCTAAAAGTTCACCCGTTACGTCTCTTGAAGTATGAGCTTCATCTTGAGTTTATTATACTCCTAATTTACATGTCAAGACTTGTTATTTTTATTAGAACTAATAATAAAAATGAAAGAAAAGTACAGATAAAATTATATACAACTCCAATGTCTAAATCTGCAATTCATCAATTACTTTGTAACATTAAGAAACAGGCCACACCTGCATTAGGAAGTGCAGGCCACACCTGCATTAGGGCGTGGCATATTTACCAACCACTGGAAAGAGTGTAGTGTTAAGAAAGAGGCTGTTTTGAGTGGGTCAATTTAATAAATTACATGTCATTAAATCAAACACTAAAGCTTTTACCACTAATACTGTATATGGAAATATATGTATATAGTTTTATAGTGGAGAACACTAACACTGAGTAAATAAAACTTTAAAAAAAGACTGTACTTTGTATTTTTCCCTGGGTAGCCGCACTCTTCAGAAATGTTCCAGGAATGAACATAGTCAGCATTATTTACATATGTTCTATATTATACATATTCTTAACCAAGCAAAAATCAACAATGAGTCATAGCAGTTAAAAGGATGTTCAGGTCTAGGCATTTATTGCGCTCACAAGTACTGTCATAGAAGCAGATGTTGTTTTGTCTAGGAAGCATCAGAAACATGCAGAAGTTCCATCTCCCTTTCTGAGTAATTCTATTGTCTTATCCCTTATATTTATAGTCTTAGGAAAATGTATCAATCCATCTATGATATTTTATATAGTCATGTCTGCTCCAAAGAAAAATGAATGTATCATAATTTACCTTTTTAATCATATATTTAATGGTAAGAATGAATCTTTACAGTGAACTAAAAAGAAGATGCCACACAGAAAACTAAACAAAACATTTGATGTGCAAACTAAACACAACCTTTAATGTAATGGCACTCAAAGCATTGCTTTATTTTTACACTGTAGATTAGACTATTTTAAAATACTGGGGTATCTTACAAAGGGACCAAAGCTTACATAACCTGTTTAAAGTTTCCCCCTTTTTAGTTATAAAAGGGGTAGATCAACAGGTGATAGCCTGATTAAATCAGAATGGATAAATACCCCAGTAAAAAGTCCAATTACCAACACAGTAGGTACATTTTCATGCTTAAACTGTAACCATTGTAATGGGTTTATTAAAGGCAATGACTGCATTCATTGAGCACAAGGGATAATTATCCCTTTAAAATATTTCACAACTTGTAATTCCTCTAATGTTATTTATTGCCTAGAATATCCCTGTGGCTTACTTTACATTGCATTGGCGAGAGGTCTGTCCAGAGTTCACCTAAATGAGCACAAAAGTGTTATACGCTGCTACGAACCTACAGTGGAAGATGCATTCGGTAATATTACCTTTAATAAAGAGAAAGAGAAAAGGTTCATTATAAAAAGTTGTACCAACTTGCCAAACACTTTTGGTAGAAGAAACAAAACGTTTCCCAAATTCATTGGCATATTTTTTAAAAGGTTTCTTTTAACTATATAATGTTACTAATGAAACTCATTTACTCCAAAGGGAAACCTTTTGGATTTGGAGACTTGATACTCCATCCAAAAGGCTTGAATGAAATTTGGAATCTTAATTGTTTTTTTTTTTGTGAATTAAATTCGTACAATATCACTTTATTTATAATGTTTTCATCAATCCTGAATGAGGGTACTTATTTAAATAACATGGTTAAGGCATTGTGTCCAGTTGCCATTAATCTTAAAGGCCTATTATGATACCTTGGAAAATTTTTCAAAACATTGTTTGTGACCTTTTTTCGATATATTTTGTAATAATTAGTTTGTCATAAATATTGTATTATTATCTCTATGTAATTTAATACATTTGCTTGCTGTTTTTTTGTAACAAAATGCCTTAATTGGGCATCAGAAAAAAACTTCTGGGATCTACTTTACTTGGACTTTAATCTGTTTGCTGGTATGTATTGGTCACATGACACTTATGTTTAAACTTGGGGAGTGGCTAAAGGTACCCATGAGTATAAATACTTTTCACTTTGTTTGTTTTGTAACCTGACGAAGGGAGGCTGCTGCCCCCTGAAACGTTGTTTTTGTTTTCTTGATATCTACACAGTAGTGAAGTAAAGTACAGTTATATACCACTAATTCAGTGTGTGCATCTCTCTCTTTTTTTTTCTTTTGGATGTTATGCAATTGATACTACCAAGTATCCAGTGAAGTTACAGTAGCACCATGGTCAATAAGCTTCCCGGGCTACACTGATGAAAACAATGGTTTGCATATAGACCCACAGCTTGCAGTGAGCTATGGAGCAATCCATTTCTGGTTTAAAGAGAAAGCCTATAGGTCACAAAGCAAAATAAGATTGCAGTGTTAGTATGAGGAAAAGCGTACAAATCATCCAGTGTACATGCAAAAAAAAAAGGACTACATATTAATGATACTCTTTTAAAATAGAAAAATATTTCATTTTACAAAAATTGCTCATCTTTAATCATAAAAACACTACTAAAAAAAAAACTACTCTAGTGCATGTTTAGCAATTTCTAACAAACAAAATGTAATATTAAAAGAAATACAAATTTGAGATGATTATGTATTTTCCAATATCTTAAAATGACATTTTCTTTACTTTTCCGTCACATTTTCATACTGGCTAAAGAACAACCTCCAAAAAGTTGTGATTACTATGAATGGTTCACTGTTATATATGGTGTACCAATAGGAACTCTGTTTTCAGAGATTTAGCAATCCATAGCAACCAATCAGAGGTCAGCTTTTCTAATTTTACCTTCCCTATATCAGTGAATGCTAATTGCTAATTGGGTGGTAAGGGTTACTAAACCTCTGTAAGTGATTGCCTCTTTTGATGAATACACCTATTATTATTTATAAATTAATAACATATAGAGACTAGGATAAAAAAAAATAGCTTCTTGTTTTGCAAATGACACAAATCTATGCAAGTAGATAAAGTCCATGGAGGATATTGGCAAGTTACAAGCTGACCTTGGCACATTACGTAACTGGCAACTGAGTAGAAGAAATGGTTTAATGGAGACAAAGTCGTGCATCTCTGAACTAGACATTTACTAGCATTATATAACTTGCTACGGGTAAACATGAGCGAGACTATAATAGACAGGGATCTGGGACTATTTGCCTTTCTGCTTTCGCTAGAAAGGCTTCACCCTGAATCTGCAGTCCAGTTCTGGACACTGTTAATCTGGACCAGCTAATTCTGGAGCTGAAAAAGGTTCAAATGATAGCAAATATAATGCAGGGAATGGAGGACCTCCGTTTTTAGGACAGACCTACACAATTTAACAATGTCTTGGGGCTTGAAGCTACAATAAACTGAAGTAAAAAAATCCACAGGTACAAAGTGATGTCACAGTAGGTAACCTCTACTGTGCCGTTACATTCGAAAAGCTGCAATAAACCACTAAACACCTATAGATTTGGCTATGGTGAAGTTAACACTAATGAAATGTTCCACATGCATTGATATACAGTGCACACTTCATCATTTCTACACAGTCCTGTGTATTCTCATTGTAAAATACTCTTACTTTCACTTTGTAGGACCTTTAAACCACAATGAAAACTATGTTATCTACAAGGCAACTGAGGACAAAAATCGAGATAAAAATGCAACACAATCAGAATCAAGACTTTGCTTTCAATTAGGACAGGTTTACAAATACTGATTATAAATAACTGCCAGGCCAAATGATCTAGGAAATTCATTTTTGGTTTTACTCACACTTTAAAGATACCACATATGGAGGATGAAAAACAGACCCTTTAATATTTCAGCAGATCAATTTCTGCACCGCATTCCCTTTGACAAGTTGGCTGTGTTAGAGGTGTAGTCCAAAGCCAAGGAGATTCCGGCACACCCAATATTAAGAACAAATAATTTTATTTCAAGTAGTTAAAACAGGATCCATGTTAGGTCCAATCAATCATAAAATCAAAGACAAGGCCCCCCCTAACGCGTTTCGCGCTTAATCATAGCGCCCTAAGCGCGAAACACGTTAGGGGGGCCTTGTCTTTGATTTTATGATCGAATGGACCTAACATGGATCCTGTTTTAACTACTACTTGAAATAAAATTATTTGTTCTTAATATTGGGTGTGCCGGAATCTCCTTGGCTTTGGACTATACTGTGGGCATCATCCAGAGCACCCCACGATTCTCCACACAAGTTTTACCAGGTTTGCACACTTTAAGGGATTGAGCGCACCATCCTTCTATTCCTTGTGTTAGATGTTTGAAAATAAATGTGCAAGGCACTAGGTGTTTACCTCTGATTTTGGAGGTTTTGTAGTCTATCAGGCTGGCAAGCAGGTAATGTTTGTATCTATTTAAAGGCTCATTTACCTTCTAAAGTTTAATGTAGGAAGAAGCCCTCGTCTTTGGAGGGAAAAATATGTCCATTACCAGCTCCCCCCATATGCCTATTGATATATCCATCAAAACCACTATATATATATATATATATATATATATATATATATATATATATATATATATATATATATACACACACACACTGTATTTGCTTTTGCTGGCGTATAAGACTACTTTTTAACCTCTGAGAATCATCTGAAAAGTTGGGGGGTCGTCTTATATGCCGGGTATCACTTTTTTCTCTCCTTACCTAGCTCCTCCATTGCCCGGCTGTCTGTGCTGAGCGCTACGGCATTCCTCCCCCAGCAATTATGTAACTTCCTGTGAGTGACAGGAAGTTTAATCATTGCTGAGGAGAGGAAACGCTATAGCGCTTAGCACAGACAGCTGGGCAACAGAGGAGCTAGGTAAGGAGAGAAAAAAGGAGGGGGGTGAGCACTAAGATAGTGCCCCCCTCCTTCAGAGAGTAGGGCTTGTAGGGGCAGCACAGTGTAATGGTGCTCTGATAATCATGGAGACAGGGAAGGCTGGGCAGGTAAGGAGAGCTGACCAATCCAAGCAGGATCTGCCTTGGAAGAGGGGTAGTCTTATATGGCGACTATATCAGAAACTCTATATTTTAACTGGAAAAGTTATGGGTCGTCTTATACGCCCATAAATACGGTATATATACAGTGGTACCTCGGTTTTCGAACGACTTGACTTTCGAACAAATTGGTATTCAACCACGAAATTTGAAAAAATTTTGTCCTGATATCCGAACAAATATTTGGAACTCGAACACCCGAGATGAGCCGAATGGCGTTCTTTCGGTCCAGCGCGCCTCACCCGCAGCATCAATACAAGTCAGTCTGCGATCATATTTCTTATGGGATAAATTGTTTTGGTTCTCAACCAAATTGGTTCTCAACCGCACTTCCAGAACGAACTGTGGTCGAGAACCGAGGTACCACTGTACATACATACATATATATTTATACACACATATATATATCTCCTACATTTCCTCACATGTATGCCCATACATTACTCAACATCAACTGCGCTCCTCCCAAAGCAACCAGCTTTGCATGCCACACACCTATACTGCCATTTCTCATCTTAAACCCTTCTCTCTTGGCCTACCCATATCTGGAATTCTATATCCCTTTATCTTCGTCAGCAACATTCCCTCTGCACTTTTAAAACCAAACTGAATTCCTTCCTTATGGAGCACTAGCACTGTTTTTTTGTAAATATTTTATTGTATCCTTAATTAACTATTAATGCTTAGTATTTGTATATGAATTTGTGTATATGTATATATATATATATATCTTTATTTACTTATTTATTTATGTGTATATATAGACCAGTGTCCCAGTTGTTACCCTTCTATCTGTGTGTACAAGTCTTCCTCCCACTTAGATTGTAAGCTCTATGGGACAGGGACCTCCATCTTCTTATGCCAGTCACAAATTAAAATGATTGCATGCTTGTGAAGTACATGTAATGCACTTGTGATTTCCCATGTCTGTCTTATAGTTGTATTGCTGAATTTGTACAGCACTGCGTACATTTGTGCGCTTAATAAATAAAATTATATATATATATATATATATATATACTGTATATGTATATCATAACATTATAAAAATTCATAAGCTGAAATTTAACAAAAGCAATCCCTTTACATGCAGTAATGTAATAATCTTGCTGAATTCCACAAATTGCTCCTCCAGTTAATAGAATTCTTTCTGCATTTAGGAAACAGACTAAGTGTAATCAATCGTATGCTAAAAACATTCTATTGTAGGTGGAATATACAATTCAGTTACAAAATATGCACCAGTCAACATACAAATGCCTCATGCTTAGAATATTTTACTTATACAGAAACACTGCTGTATACAAATCAGGAAACCATAATGAGATGGTTCAGCGTAGTGGGTGTTTGTAAGAGCAGACAGTATGAATTACATAAACGATAATACATTCCCCAGTCAAACAAAACTGTTTAGCACATTAAAATAAAAATATGATTTGGGGCTTAATTACTAGTATATGTGCAAATGTACAAGTGCATAGCAACCAGCCAGACTTGAAGGGAAATGGTCAAAGCTAACTGCTGATTGGTTGCTATGGTTTGCCGCACTGGTTCAGTTTACATCTGTGTTAGCAAATTAGCATTTTCTCTATTGTTTCCAAAGCAATGGGAATCATTGACTTAAAAAAAAAAAAGTCTTTCCACACAGCTGGGCTCTCTTTTATATGTCTATTGGTCCCCCGTCCCCCCACTATACAGTCCCTTTGTAAACAGTATTCTGTCAAAACATCACTAAATGGGCTGCCTTGCATTTCAACAAATAACGCTTCAAAATGAAACGCCAAAAAGCGTTATTAGTAAAACTGTAAAAGAAAATCTCAATGCCTGCGTATGATCAAATCAAGCAATGCTCGTACATCTGCCTTAAATGAAAAGTCGCAACAATCCTTTTTTTTCCCCCAAAAAACAATTAAATGTTACACAAAATGAAATTTCCACAGCTGGAAAGTGACCTTTTTACTGTCAATTCTTTCATTTATTCAGACACTGCGTTCCACAAGGTGACAGCAGCAGGAGGGTTGTTAACCTTGGCAGCAACGACAGCATTGCATCTTACCTTATATTACAGTCTCCTGCGCTACTGCGGCAGTGTGTAAGGCTAGCATTCTCTGAGCCTTTTCTCGCCCTGTCTGCCTTCTTCTTCTGTGAATCGTCAATTGCTCCCTGCAGAAATGATTTCAAAACACAGTGAGACAGTCAGTCATCAAATTTCAGGATGAAGAAAAAAGTGTTATTATGGAAGCTTTTATTTGTGGGTTTGGTGTGCTCGAGTGCATGTGAAGCCAATAGAATGCCGGCTTATCACGCTGGCTTGGCTGGAAGTATAGCCCTGGACCACATGACTCTGAGAGAACTAGCAGATTTGCTGTGCTGTTGCCATTATCCATTGTGCTCTTATCGAGGAAAGAAAACGTAAACAGCACAAGATGTGGATCCAAGAAAAATTCAGACACTTCTAGTTACTTGCCTTCTCATTATAGGATAATAGCCACATGATATACTTCCATGTGTTATTTAATTAGTAAAATAGATACATAATAGAACTCACTGGTAAAATTCATTCAAATCATATGATCTAGAATGAAAATTCCATTAGAATATCAGTAGCACTAAGCATATGCGCTGTACGGAGGCACTTGTCATTTTGAAAGGCTGTTGTTTATACAGTTTTATTCAAAACAAATGTTATACAAATGTATATTTTGCACTCTTTATTATCTCGCTGCACTTTTTTCATATTGCCACTTCATTAAAGGAACAGTCTGGCCCAAAATAAATAAATAAAAATAATACGTTTATTTATTTATGCTAATTTACACCGTTTATTAAATACAAGGACGCATTAATGGCGTTCACACTTTCCATGTGACTTCCAGGAAGTGCCGTTGTGGGGCATCGCTAGGAGCGCGGCTCCTGAGAGGGATCGCCTGATTCGGATGCTGTAGAAACGCTGGTGGTGTTGGAGGGTGGAGTTTGCAACACAGAAGTGCTGTATAGCGCTGCTTTGCAGGTAA
>WMED01018745.1:0-12615 GCA_019650415.1 Pipa parva | reverse complement strand
TTTTGCCAAAGAAAGACTGTGTTAAGTTTGTTTTCTGTTAATAAACATTTGAATACAAAAGAAACTCACTGTGGGTGTTAAACCCTAAAGGCTGCTCCAGCACCTGAGCAATTCCCTACACAGTGAACATGCAATCATTGTGTGAAAAACCCCCCACAGGCATTCTAAAGATATTCTGGGTAAACCAGCCATTGTCAGGGAGAACACGGGGTACAGCAGGGAAACACAGCTAGCTGTCCAACAACAATGTCAAAATACAAGCAAGAAAATTGCTCATCAAATTGATGCAGAATTTTTTCTTTTTACATCACTGCTAGAATACAGTATAGTCTTGATTTGATAACATGGAAGACAACTGCCCCATCTTAAACCTAGGCCTGTGAATCCCAGCAAAGACCAAAAATTCTACAATGCTGCATGTGCCCCAAGGGGACGACCCCTTATTCTTTAAGCTTTTAATGTTGGATATGTGAGAAGAAACCTAAGAAGTAAAAGGTGAGAATCAGTTGCGGGCAGATATCAAAGACATAAAACTGTCTACAAATAAGACTTAGATAGGGTTCCTCATAGTTGGCTAGCTTCCAAATAAGAAAACAAATGAGGCAGAAGCAGCTGCAATGTGTTCCTCACTCTCTACTGCCACTCATATGACACCTGGATCTTTTTTATCAAGCATTTTTTGGATATGTGCTGCCACCAAGAAGTTTGATACAATTCCAAAGAGATAACAGTTTTCTACCCTGTAATCTATTCCAAGCTTCCTTAAAAGGCTTCTTACTGATTACAGTGTCTGAAGAGTCCCATTCCCAGGGCCCAGTTGCAGAGTGTGCAGCAGGGACCCTTCTCTCTGTAGATCAGAAGAACCCCTTCCCCCTTAAAAGTAAAGACAACTTCATATGTTTTGAGAGTAGGGTGCATATTGCCATTTTCTCTTTGCATTCCAAACTGCTCTGAACAGGTGCAACCCCAATCGTTTTATTCCTGCTTATTAGTGATCAACCCTGTAGCATGCGGGAGTTTAGGGTTTGCTCGTCAAAAATAAACTGTAAAACCTTAACTCAAAATTGGGATTTCATTTTTTGCATTCCAGATTACAAATTCATACTGAAGGGATTATCTACAAAGTACATTGGAAGAAATCTACCCGAACAGCCTAGCAAATCTCCACCCAATTCAGAGAAAAAAATGGCTCCTTGTATCAGTACTACTTTAATCTCCACTCTTATTAACTTCCCCCAGCCACTGAACTATTCTACAGCAATAATACCGCCAAACCTTTCTTATCCAAAGGATAAAAGTAGAAAACCATAATAAATAAAGGCTCCAAATATAAGGAACCTAGAGGAGAATCCATTATTGACACCTCATCCTCCCCATCTTGTCTTGTTAAACAACGTACCGGACTAATCTCAAAATGCTCAACATATTTTTCGCTTTTTAAAGTTTTATTTATGTGTTATACTAACATTACATAACTGAAATTTTTTAAACTTTTTTTCTTAAAGGAGAACTAAAAGGTAAAAAATAAAACAGACCTATTAAATACATACCTCACAGTAAGTTGAAATGTTGCAGTCACAGCTTGAACTGCGCTGTATTTTCACTGCACTGAGGCAGACTTCTCACTGCACTTCACACACGATTCAGCCTGAAGCTCCACCCACTCATCAAATCGGCGATCCTAAAGACCTCATACGTTATCACGTTCATTGAAGGGAGCGTTCTCATTGGTCCCGCAATAAACGTGACAACGTTTGAAGCCTTTTGGACTGCAGATTCAACAAGTGGGCGGAGCTTCTTTTTTATTTTTTAGCTTTAGTTTTCCTTTAAAGCACACCTCATTTAGAAAACAAAAATACAATAAAAAAAAAAAGTCAAACCAAAAGATAATCCTGCTAAAGTAGCTAATTGCCTTGAAACTTTTACTATATACAGAAACCTGTATATAAAATACAGCATTAATAGCATCTATAGGAATAAGAAAACTGCTCCACTCCCTAAACATACCCAGTGGGTCCAGACCAATACAGTGAATCAATCATCCTATTGGTGGACACCCTCTGCACAATTCTCTTGAATTCCAGGAGGTTTATTGCAACTGAATTTAAAACTGATCCTGAAATTGTTTGGGTGGAGTTTTAATACATTGATTCCATGGAAAAATGTTTTCAGATATATTCTCCTTAAAGGGGCACTATACAGTAGTGCTGATATAACTGCACACATACATATAAAACTCCCTTATACTAAGCCAATTGCTGACACAAATAGTTAAAAAAACATTTAGTGAAGAAATAATACTTGCCGTTTGTTCCCCTTAATTAGTTTTCCTGAGAGCTGACATTTTCTCCCCCTGCTCCCCCTCCTCTTTCTGTTCTGCTAGTCAGGCAACATGAGAAGAAAAAGCTGCCTGACTGCTATTGGTTAAGCAGTGTGCTGACCTTTTGGCCACATAGATTAAGATTGGAATGCAGGAGTTTATAGAGGGAATGCTGACTTGTGCACATGTGCTAAGTATTAAGTAGAACAAAAATGTTCGGAGGAGGGTACCTTTTCATGTAAAACTGGCCGGTACATGTCACACACACACATTTCCTGGTGCAGGAATTTATCAGTGCAGCCTACTCAATCATTCTGCATCACATGAAACAACTACTGGATAGAAATGCTTCTCACTAAGGTATAGTACTGCATATGTAAAGATATGATTTGACTACAGTCCCCCTCTAAGAATAGTACTAATGTACAGCAGTTACATTATAGATTAAAAGTACAGTTTAGTGTAACAATCCTTCAAGGAATTATGGGAGCTTTTGGGCACACTGAGTGAAATGAAAACCCATTGCAGGGCCACAATACCAAATATTTAATTTATGTCATAAATTCTTAAAATACCGTACATGCAAACTCTGAATTAGAAAATAAAAAAGTGCAGATTGCAATGGGTAATTTTAATTACTAAGAGAATTAAATACAAACAATTCCATAACTGCATAAAACATAAATGAACAGGTCTAGTAGTTAGTGCCAAAATGATCTTTATTTATTTTTTTTACAGCTATAGCAACATTATTTAGACATGTAAAGGATGCTATGCTTGAAAGGCAAGGCTACACTATGCCCAATGGTGGAACAAGGTTCAATGGCTGCTAAAGCAAAGATGCCAAAATGCACCCCACCAACAATTCCCCTGCTTATTGTCCCATTCAATGCAGCAATTCCTCAGCCATAGTGTCCCATTCATTGTATCAGTTTCTCCCCCACAGTGCCCCAATATAGTTTAGCACAGCGGTGGCGAACCTATGGCACACGTGCCAGAGAGGACTCAGACCCCTCTCTGTGGGCAGGTGCATCATCACCACCACTGTCCTAGATCCCAACACCCCTCCATCAAGTGCTCCTTCAGTATAGGCTGCTGTCCAAACCTGACAGTTTTCAGGTCAGTGTAGGTTGCAGATCTGGCCTGAAAACTGTCAGGTTGGGACCGCAGCCTATACTGAAGGAGTGCTTGCGCCGGGAAGATCTAAGTAGGTGTCTAGACACAGGTGCAATGACATCACTCATCAGTGCCTGCACTGTGAAGGAAGGTGCTGATGAGTGACATCACTAATTGGCACTCGGTAAAGGTTCACCACCAGTGGATTAGCAGTTCCTCCTCCATTGTGCCCCATATCATGCAGTGCAGTAGTCCTTCGAATGTAGATCCTCTCAGTGTCCAATGGCTCAGTACCAGCCTTGATATCACTGCTGTAGTCTGAAATTTGACTTCTAGCACTCCCTCAGCAGGTGGATTCTTTATCTGTTAGCATATTAGGAATTGAAGCACCCTGCCAATGTTTGAATGGCTTACAGATAAGGAAGTGCTGTAGTGAAACAACTAAAGAGTGCATTGGCTTTCAAGCACAACCAATGCATGGTGTAGTCTTATAGTTTCAAAAAGTTACTCTCTCACCCTTAACTAAAATGAGATGGTTTCTTCTGTTTCAAGCCAAAAAGGATCAATCCCAAGCAATAATATGAATAAATCAGAACACCAGTCCCTTTTTAGTGACACACACAGTAAAAAAAAATCCCTTACTGTGCGTTATAACACTCTTGATAAAAGGCTGTATTATTATTTAGCGATATCCAAAAAATATTAGCAAAATGAATTGGTGCATGTGAATCACCAATCTCAGCTTATAGAAGCCACTGTCAAAAATTATAAAAACATGAATTATAGGTAAATTTAAAAGATTTCTAGAATGGTGAAATAAAAAAAACACAACAGGTCCAAGTATCAATTTAAATCAAGACTACAATGCAATGGAAATAGAGCTGGCTCATTCACTAGGTCAAAAATGCAGTCACTTAAGGCACTCCAGCTTTGAAAGTTCCCCCCATATAGGACAATTCTCTATGTATTTGCTTATTGTCTGTAGCCCTATTTTTATTTATAATGTTTTGGAAAAGTGGCAGTTTTTATATTTAGGGGGATGTTTCACTGTGATCTAAATTACAGAGGCCACAGAATTTTGCATTCCGCTTGGGCAACTCATTTCGGTAAGCCTGCCTTACTATATACTGTAGAATAGCTAGTGAACTTACACTGTTGTTGTTGCCGCCATCATATCTTTCAAAAGACTGCAATCCTTTTTTATAGTTACTCATGACTGCCATGTTTAGACTACCAATCCCTTGAGACTCTCTGAGGCTCCTAGTCCAGGAAGGGTTGCAGTGAAATTAAACTTTAGCAAGGGATGAATAACTAAACTATTACAAAATTTTCTAGGCAAGATTTTGCACAGAAAAATGAAGTGATTGGCGGTTAATTCGAAAGTTGACTAACAAGGATGCTAGGCCTGAAAAAACAGGATAGAGGTCCTGGGTCTCTCAAACTTATATTGAGTTATTGTCCAGCATTTATATTAACATCACTAGAAGTGTGCAAAATACAGAGGCATGGTTGGAGGTTGCTACCCTGGGTGAAACCAATATATACAACACAGGTTGAGGGAAAATTAATTTGAGAAAGTGTTAGTATTTAAATAGATAAGGTGCTACAAATAGGGTATAAATGTACTATACAAGTATAGGAAGAACAACAGATCCCCCTAGTAATGTGCACACTATTCTTTATTAAGTCATGGATTAAATAATGTATATCAAAAAAAGGTGGATTGAAAAACACTTAAAATCTGTGCTAAATACCCTCAGGGTCACCAGCAGAAGAGAAGGAGGAATCTGTAGTGAGGGAATAAGCCTGATCAGTAAACCAGAGAGAGCAAGCTAGATAATCATTCGTGGGCTTATAAGTACTTACCAGTGAAATTAATCACCTACTAGGCTCTGATCAGTATAACTAGGCAGTTCACAGTGAGTTTTATATTATTTATCCAGCAGCTTAATATGTTAGCTTGGGTGCCTTGCAATTCCACCTACCTAAATGGAGATTTACCCTACACCATCCCCCTTTGACTCCCATAAGGGTTCCTCCGGTGGTTTGTTTTCCTCTCACATTCCAATAACATTCTAGTAGGTTAACTGATCAGTTCAAGCTTGCTATACTCTGTGTGAGATTCTGTAGGAAACGGAGCTCCACAGGTGCAGTAATTGAAAGATTAAACTAGGTGTAATACGTCAACGCTATATAAATATCAAAGATATGCGCAGAAGACTATAATACCAGCCAACAGAAGGAACCTTTTAGTTAGTGATATAAAAGGAAGCTAAGAGATACTGGTTCATGGCAATAAATAGGAAGAAAAATGATCAGTTATTGGAGTAAAAAAAAAAAAGACAAGTGAATATATCTCCCATATTGTACATCCTAATTCCTAAACAGCCATAAACTGAATATAACAGGATAAACATTTTCTTATTACATAACCAAACAACAGGCAATTGCCTACCATGCAACATTTCACAGAGCATGTTTTATACACTCACTTATTAAACATACTATAAAGCAAATGATGCAAGATCTTGAGCTTTTGAAGAAAAGAAAAAGGAGTAAAATATCAAGTCTGTGAGATTACAGAATCTTTGTGTAAACAGAGTGAAGCAATGAAAAGTTGAATGCAGGCAGGTTTTAAGGATTACATATTCTACAGGCCAAAGATCACTGCATGGACTTGCTTTCAGCAACATACTCAGCTAGATAAACAGGTGAAAACACATTTGTAGAGCTTCTCCTATACCTGACGTGAGAAACAATAGAGTGGTGTAGATAATTTAGGGTTGCCTTTAACATTTTGACATATTTAAAAACACTGTAAGATTATGTAATGTTATTCTCCTGCCAACATGAAATAATATTACAGGCAAACATTATTTATGCATAATTTCACATATATTGAAGGAAAAGTAAATATGCAGGAAAAAAATAAAGTTTAATGTACCTTTCTCCATATGGAGTAACACCAAGTGTTTTCCTTGGGGATCTAGAAGCACGCTGGCAAAGTGTTTCAGTACCTGTAGAACAGCCTGCTGGTTATTTTCTGGGCATATCCCAAACATTTCTAGACTTTCAGTTTCCCAGGATTCCTTTTGTACTGCATCCAAGAACCCACTTTCATAGTTTCTTACTGCACCTTGTGTTTCCATATTGCCCCACCTTGGAGCTGATCTTCCACAGGTGGGACTGTGTGGTTCCTCTGTGTCTACATCATGTGTAATATGGTGACTAGATCTGGATGCTGCTTTCAGAACCATTGGTTTCCATCCTACTTGTGTCTCCCTTGGACCTGTCTTGCTTGAAGTGTGACACATAATGGGCAGCAGAAGCAGCCACCAACCTACACTCACAATTCCCATTACCCTGTAACTAAAAACAGTATTGGTGGCACTACTGTCAAGGAAAGAAATGCTACATCAATTCAGTTGTTTCACATGCATACTTACAAATACCTCCTTGCATTCAGAAAACATCAGTAATGCCTTAGGTGCCAAGGTCTGTGTAAAATGAAGGGAGGTTCCCGCATTTTGGTTCAGCTAAGACCTTGAGTTCCCTGTGGGATGCAGATTCCCAAACTGTCCCATGTTTTTGTTTTTTTAACATTGGTTTTACAGACTGAATGGGATCCCTCATAGTTTATTTTTAGAAAGCTGCTCCTGTGAAAGAATCTCCCATACCTTGTCCTTGATAACGTACAGGGTAACAATACCTCTATTGTGGAAACTCTGTACATACGAGTTCCTGCTTAGGATAATCAGCACCACTTTGCAGAACAAAGAAAAGACAGCATTCGGAAAGTTCAGAGAGAAATACATCTGAATATTGCCAGTCTTCATGCTCTGTAAATGGATTATAATACTGATGCTCCCATTTTATTCTCAATATAAAATAAATTCTTCTTCCACAAGCACATTTTAAAGCAATTGCTATATTATTTTTGAATGTACACTTATTACATGTAATTTTGGTGTGTGCATTCTTATTAACTTTACATACATATATGTACACATATTCAAAACAAAGAGCACATTTCAGTTCATTTATTGGTTAGAAACATATCACAATACAAAACTGAAAACATATGGGTCTTATTTAAGAATCTAATGAATAACAAAATCAGTTGGTTGGAGGGGGAGGTGGAATATTGGTTGGTCCATCACTAGGTAATGGGGGCCTCATCATTGGTGGCATAGGACCTGGTGGGAGAACTCCAGGTGCTGGAGGTGGTACACCTGGAGCTGGAGGTGGTGGTACCCCAGGTGCTGGCGGTGGGGGCACCCCAGGCGTTGGAGGTGGTGGTACACCAGGTGTTGGAGGAGGTGGTACCCCAGGTGCCGGAGGCGGGGGCACTCCTGGTGCAGGAGGTGGGGGTACACCAGGTGGTGGGATTCCAGGAGGAGGAATACCTGGCGGTGGAACACCAGGTGGAGGCACTGCAGGATTAGGAGGTGGCGGTGGCACACCGGGTGGAGGTACTCCAGGTGGTGGAAGAGCAGGAGGAGGCACAGGAGGTGGTACTCCAGGAGGCGGTACAACTGGGGCTGGGGGAAGCTGTGGAGGGGGAACAGGAGGGGCAGGTGTTCCAGGAGGAATGGGAGGCATAGGGAGTCCTCCTGGAGGGGGTGGTGGCATATTTTCAGGCAGAGGAGGACGAGGTGGCATCCCATTCATGACTGGAGGAACTGCAGGCCTTTTAACACCAGGAGGTGCTGGAGGCAAGGTGGGTGCAGGTGGTGGTTTCTCCATTTTGAAGTGGAACTGTAGAAAAAACTATAACAGGAAAGTTTGGTTAATAAATGAGAAAAAAAAACACTGTGTAAACATGTATGAATGAATTAATATTTTTATTTATAAAGCGCCACAAGGTCATGTAGCGCTGTACAATTCAGTAATAATACAGACAAGGGTAAAGTGTGGAACAAAGAACTAGGTCATGCCTAGTCATGATTGAAACAAGAGGATAGAGGACCCTGCCCCATAGAGCTTACAATCTAAATGGGAGGAAGACATAAACATATAGGAGGGTAACAAGTGCAGTAGGATAAAGTGTCAGTTAATTAGCCTATAGGTGCCAATTAAATAAATAAAAAATTGAATAAATAGTTGCTTAACGATAAAATATAGACAAGATAACCAGTGTTAGTGCCCCAAGAAGTAAGACTGATTTTAATTTAGATTTGAAGATAGATGGATTACTCTTGGCAGAGGTAGAGGATAGACAATTCCAAAGATAAGGAGCAGCCAGAGAGAAGGTTTAAGAGAACGGGCAGTCTTGGTGAGGGGTTCCTAAAGAAGGTTGCCTTGTAAAGAGCAGAGTTGACAGCTAGGCGCATACAAGTGAACAAGGGAAGATATGTAGGGAGATGCAGCAGAGTGAAGTGATTTAAGTGTCAAAAGTAGGAGACTGTAAATAATACGTTTGTTAACCGGGAGCCAGGGAGCAGAAAGGAGTTGGGAGGGAGACTTCAAGGGACAGAGGGAAATTATTCTAGCAGCCAAATTTAGAATAGACTGGAGCAGGGAAAGATGGGAAACCGGGAGGGCCAGTTAGAAGGACATTACAATAGTCTAAGCTGGATAAGACAAGGGCATGCATGAGGATGTTAGCAGTGACCGGAGAGAGAAACAGACGTATCTTGGCAACATTATGAAGGAAAAAGTGACAGTTTTTAGCAGTGGTGGCAATGTGCTTGGAGATGGAGAGACAGCGTGCAGAAGCAACAGGGCTAATGATCACAACATCTACTGAAATGGAAAAGGAGGGAGCAGGACCAGGTTTAGATGGGAAAATAATCAGTTCCGTTTTATCCAGATTTAGCTTGAGACGGTGCCAGGTCATCCAAGAGTATCTCCAGGAGACAGAGATTTTAGTATTGACTTCAGGTGTTAGCGCAGGGGCAGATAACTAAAGTTGGGCGTCATCCACATACAGGTGGTATTTAAGACCAAATGAGCCGATGACATTACCCAGGGAAAGTGTGTACAGGGAGAACAGGAGAGGACCAAGGACAGAGCCTTAAGGCACCCCCACACTAAGTGGGATAGGAGAGGAACTGTCATTACCACAGGAGACAAAGAAGGAGCAATCAGAAAGGTAAGAAGTCAGCCAAGATGCAGCTTGATTACAGACACCAAGCGCATGGAGAATCTGAGCAAGTAGAGAGTGATCAACAGTTTCAAATGCAGAGGATAGGTCCAGGAGGATAAGTATAGAAAAGTGTCCCATAGCTTTGGCAATCTCGAGATCATTTGCAAGTTTGCACAAAACAGTCTCTGTAGAACACCCCGGTCGAAAACCAGAATGGAAAGGGTCCAAGAGATGATGGGCATGCAAATAATTAGTAAGGCGGGTGCAGACCAGATGTTCCAGAAGTGCATAATAGCATTTAGATAAGTGTGCAACATGATTGAAAGCTCATATCTATTCAACTAGAAAATGCTAGTAAACTACTATTGTTTGCAATGTAGTTTAATCTATTCAATTAACCTATTGGTGATTAGTTAATTGACGAGATTGCAATTGCCTCAGAGTAACCTTCTATACCCCAAACCTCCTTCTCATTGGTTAATTGATGACTGTAATTATCCAATCTACAATGGACATAGGATATATAAAGACAATTTCAGCAGTTCCCTCACAGGTTCGCTCCCCAGCTATAAATAGAGACCCCTATATATAGCTGAGGAGCTCGTGAAGATCCTTAGTGTCTGCATGGACAGTGAAGAAGGCAGATCTACATGTTTTTAGTGTTCAGCACAGGTAGGTGGTGGGCATGGTGGCGGCTGCTGTGGATCAAGACCAAAAAACTCCTTGGATTACGCCGGACCAAGACTGCAGATCAAGATGAGGAGAGAGGGCGGCGAAGACAACCTTGGCCCATCCAAGTCTATTTCATGGGTCCAAAGAGAAGACTTCAAGGAGTAGTGAGTAGTTTGTTAATTACTTAGCTCTTAATGATAATGTTGATATAATTGTTTTTTTTTTAATTATTGCTTTTTTTTTAAACATCTTATTTTTTATGATTGTTTAGAGATTGTTAGTTTGCTTTGGTTTAGATTGTTTGATGGTTTTCTTGTGTAGTTTTATTTACATTGGTAATTCATTTTGTTTTTAGGTATAATTGATTTTAGTTTTACCGTTAAGTTTTTAAGTTAGCACTTTTTTTTTATTAATCAATTAGCGCTTGGCTTTAGATTTGGTGCGTATAGATTAATTGTTTCTTTAGTATTTTTGTTAAATGTTTGTGCTTTTTTTCTTTCCTTTACAGGTGATGTAATGAACCACTAGCTAGGGTGTGTGGGTCCGACTCAGTCCCTCACCTCATGGTTAGGTAGGGGGTGAAGGACTTGTGTAGGGCCATAATTAGGTTTGGGCCCCCAACCCCATAGTGCTGATGGGGTTGGGGGCCTTGGGAGGGGGTCAGCGATTGAACCCCTCCAGGTGAAGGACCCCTGTCTACCCCTTGGCTAAAGGGGGTGGGGTCATTCCTGGCCCCTTGGTTAAGGTTGATGCTTCCTACCCTACTTGGTTAATGGGGAAGGGCAAAGGAAGGAGTTCCAGCAGGACCCCCCAACCTCACATAGTGGTTGGTGAGAGTGGGGTGGGACAGGGATCCCCTACCCCAAAAAGGGCACAATGGGGCAGGGGTTGAGGAGCGGCGCCCAGGGAGCTGCTTCCTGCAATTAGCAATCCCCCACCTAGCTTAGCACTAAGTGAGTGGTGGAGGAGAGATGAGTGAATGTAGAAAGAAAAGATATTTAAATTAAATGTATACAGTACAAAAGAAGGATTTTTTAGAAACTTTCCTGTAGGTAAAATCCTTTTCTCATAAGCACTGAAGTTAGTGCATTACGCTGAGATACATTTCTCCTCCCACTGGGATAGACAAAGGACCAAAAGACCAGCCCAATCAATAATACATATCAAAAATATGTAAGTGATAAAAAGATAACCAATGACTGTATCCTGCTTCCCCAAGGTAATGCCTGACACTAAGTGGTTCCCTTTGGCACTGCCACAAACATGGAAGCAATATTAGTGGTTCAGGGCCCACTTCATTCTTAAATCAGTCAATTTAAATCAGTTCCTCAATTAAAAAAAAAAGTGCATCTATTTTTTTAAAAAGTACAAACTTTTAGTGATTCTGAATGTTTGGTTACTGTATCCACTGTACAAGCTAAGAAGAAAAGATTTACACTTTTTACCCAATTTAATGCCTGTCAGAGTCTTGCAGTTGCTGTGACAAGTAATACCTGTTTTGTTTCTTTATTCCAGTGTGTCCAGAACTTCCCTTCAATTTTGTCAATTTCACGACTTGGAACCTGATGAGATTAATAAACAACAGTGGATGTAATGACTAAAAGCTAGAAATAAGAAAATGCTTTCTGCCATGTTGTATTATTGAGTCACCTGGTTGGCATTAAATGTATCTAAACCAATGTGTGAGCAAAAACTAAAAGTACTGCTGTCAGTATGAGGTGTTAATGATAAAATATCATACAGTACAGAGGTGGTGAACCTATGGCACAGGTGCCACAGAGGGCACATGCGATGTCGCCACCACTGGTATTCCTGATTCTCCCAGTGAGCGAGTCTTCTTTCAGTGCAGGCCACAGACCCAAGCTGACAGTTTTCAGGTCGGATCCGCGGCCTAAACTGAAAGACTGCTTGCTTGGGAATGCTCCTCCCCTGATGCAGGCGTAATGATGTCACTCATCAGTGCCTGCACTTCGGGAAAAGGAGCTGGTGGTTCACCACCACAGATATATAGAGTTTCAGGGAAAATTTTAAACAAACCAACAATGCATCCATCTAAGAACAGAGGTATTTCTTTTAACCTAAATAGGATTTTTATTGCTTTACAAATGGTTGCCCTAAAACTTACCTTAAAAGCAATCGTTTCATAGGGTTCTGCAGCCATCAGCAGGTACTGCCAACGTCGGTCAGGAGGCTCGATCCTTTGTTCATATGCGGACATGAAGCGGTGTCTGGGAATGATACCTTCAGCTATCTCTGGATAATCAATCTGTAGGGAGGTAATAAAAGGAAGAGCTGAATAATATGTTCATTTTAACATATAGAACCATGAGAAGAAAACGTTGTAAATGTTTGTTCCCATCACATACAGTGATGTGAAAAAGTGTTTGCCCCCTTCCTCATTTCCTGTTTTTTTGCATGT
>WMED01018744.1:0-12616 GCA_019650415.1 Pipa parva | reverse complement strand
GTGGTGGAACTTGCACTATTGGTGACTGACTAAATACTTTTTTTCCCCACTGTATATATCGAAACTGCTACAATCATGTCATTTTTTCTATAGTAACTACACAACCTTTAGTGGTAGACTCTCATTTGCTTACTATAGACAAATTTAAAGAATACAAATAAAATAATATTACAGATTTAACTCTCTGGGAACAGAATATACTCTTAATATGCTGAACTTTGTTACTCAGCATATTTGCATTAGTGCCAGAAGGCGATACTATAGCATTTTACACTCTATACAAAACAAATAAATAAGAAACCTTTTTGAAATGAGTAATGATGATTCATTAGTCTACAGAAATACAGAAAATCTTTATTCATTGAATTGTGAGATGCTTCCATCCCAGTGATTTTTTTGTCAGATAGAGGTAATTTGGATTTACACAAAATCACTTCACAGTGTATAGCATGTAGATAGCATTGTTATATAATTGTTAGCTTTACAGATTTACAGTGGTTCTATCTAGAGATCCAGATACTCTAAGTTCAGCCCAGTACAAACATAGTGGTAGTTTACTTGCATATATTATCCAATTAGATTTAAAGCATTCTTAGAGCAGGGGTGGATGAGAAGGGTTAAAATGTTTGCTGTGGTGTGGAAGTGGATTGCAGGGGTCCACCACAAAAGAAGAGATCAGGGGCCCACCATGCAACAAGGAATCAGGGGTCCACCCTGCAACAAGGAATCAGGGGTCCACCAGGAAACAAGAGATCAGGGGTCCACCAGGAAACAAGAGATCAGGGGTCCACCAGGAAACAAGAAATCAGGGGTCCACCAGGAAACAAGAGATCAGGGGTCCACCAGGAAACAAGAGATCAGGGGGCAATCAGGAAACAAGAGATCAGGGGTCCACCAGGAAACAAGAGATCAGGGGTCCACCAGGAAACAAGAGATCAGGGACCCACCAGGAAACAAAAAATCAGGGGGCAACCAGGAAACAAAAGATCAGGGGGACCACCAGGAAACAAGAGATCATAGACCCACCAGGACCCACTAAGCAAAATTTTTTATTTTAATCTCTTTATTTACTATGATTTTCATATCTACCATTTTATTTTCTAACTGCTTTGCCCTCAGGAATATGGTGTAGTTTGAAACTGGGGGGGCAGAGGCATGGGCACACTGAGAAATATCCCTGTGCCTTGATAGGCAAGTCCAACAGGGGTTCTCTGTAAAGTGCTGGGTTATTATACAAATAATATTGCAGATGTAATGAGATAGATCGCTATAAAGTAGTTCTGACTGCTCGTTTTGATTATCTAGGTGTGGATTTGAACCTTGTGGACACCTAATTCCACCTCTTGTTCACTAGCACAAAGACCACAAGTAGCCAATAGGCCCATTCTGCATGCTAACTCATGCAGTCCATAATAAACCCCACATGTTTTGATTAAGTTGTATAGCTAGAGGCTAGTGGGGTCCTGGAGTAAAGTATGAATGTGGGTTCTCTTCCTCACTGCCATAACAACTACTCTCTCCAATCACAGCCATTTTAATTGTACTTGGTGGAGTGGTTCAGGTACTTGGGCCACAGAATTGATAGAATTTCTGTAGCTTGGATTTAGAATATAGGGCATCTGACTCTTTTCTTCCAGCTTACCATTAACAAGCAAACTAAATATGAGTAAGACAGAATAAATGTGGCTTATTGCACCATCTGTCTACAGAGCTCTTACACTCTAGCAGGAGTCTTTTTTCTTAGACAAACACTGTCTATCCTCAGCATGACATGAGACAAGGTGTGATTGTGAAGTGACATTTCACACTGAGTGGATGTCAGGACAGTCATTTCCAGCAGTATTAAACACACGTACATATTCTGTGTGCCTGAATGTGGCACAGATTCTACATTTACCGTATCCTAAATATCAGCTAAGAGGCTGTACTCACTGAGCAACATCAAACAAATCCTTACTGATGCGTATCTGACCTCATTTGCATGAGCTCCCCAGTCACACCTTTTAACTATTCTAAGGCAGCTAAATACCTCAGCATATGTTCACCCAGACAAATCCAAAATCAACATGTAATGTATCTGACCTTTACTTTTCAAATAATAAGATTAACTTAACTTTAAACATTTATTTGGTACACAAATTACATTTGTGTGTGTATTTTATTTTTGGCCAGGATTAAAAATATAAAGGTTCATTTGGTATACTGCTTAAAGGGATTTTCCAGCCTACAAGCAGATCTCTACTTCTTTATATTAAACCTTTTCTATAATTTGGTTTAATTAAAAATGTTCTTTTTGTGTTAGAGTGAATAAAAACAGAGCTCAATACTTAGTTTCCTGACAATCCTCTTGTTCTGTGCTGTGTTCAGGCAGCATACAGCTGCTTGTCCATTGGGTTGTACAACCTTTTTAGCCTCTGGCTCAGTGGCTACCTCCTCCCGCTCCGCCACAAAATTAAAAAAAAAAGTTCATTTACAGGAATCAAGGGTGGGGTGCTGAGAGCAGAGGAGCTGGGTCCCTTAAAGGCTCAGACCCAGTTACAGCTGTGAATACTACTGTTACGCCCCTGTTCTGGCCCAATCAAAACGAACACATCTCCTGCCTGGTATAGTATGTAGTTTAGTTTTACCAAGATAACAGCTAGGTACAAACTAGGAGCTTAAGCAAACATAAATTGACAATGATAGCTTGCACTCAACAATCATGTTTAATTGCACACACACAAATATATATAAATATATAAATTTATATATATATATAAAGTCTATCCCCATTATACCCTATAGAGTGGAGAAATTCTCTGCCCCAACAGTGCGACCCCCCTCCTACACTGTGCTTTTGTAAACCCCACATCCCATACTGTGCTGTCCTCAACCCTCCCCATTTCCAAGACTAGGAGCAGATAGCATAGGCAGCCACCTAGGATTCTGCCTATGCTGCTGGGGTGGGAGGCTCTGTCCAGGTGGTTACCCTCTTCCTCCTCCTGCTCTCTTGAACGCTCTTAAATACTACTGTAGTGCTGACATCCTTACAGCAGTCTCTCTGCTGCGCTTAACTGTGCTGTCACTTCCTGTTAGCAGCTCAGCTCACAGGAAGTGACAACCAATGAAGGGAACCTAATAGATCTTATTATTTTATTTATACAGACTTTACTGACACAATTTCCAAAGCTTTTTTATGGACAGTCTGTAAATTTATGCATGGTTGGCAGCCCTGACTGTGTTATGTTGTGTTTGTAATTTTTTAAAAAAAGGCAAAAACAAGAAAATAAAATATACAGTGCAACAAACTGTAAAGTGTAAAACCACAGTAACCCGCTAGCTGTAACACTAACAATAAAGTATATTGTGGTACAATAACAGGGATGATAAAAAATTATAAAGTTATAAAATATAAAGTTACCGGTATCAGCAACTGAAATATGTGTCTGTATTTTTCTGCTCTTAATTTTGCTCAATCCTCTGTCCCAAGTGATGTGGTATAATTTATTCTAAATAGATGATGCGTCTTTCTGCCATCTTGCAACTAAGGATCCTAATTAAAAATCTCCATTTTGAGAATCACGGGAATCCCCCCTTTCTGCGCCCCCTTGAACCTGACTCCTGCAGGGGGTTGCAGCAGTCAGACCCCTGGAGGTTGCAACCCTGAAGAATGTGACCCCCTATAATGCTTTTGTTACACGCACTTTTGAAATGCAGTAAAAATAAAGTTAAAACAGAATCCAGTCAGAATAAAACACGATGGAAAGGTTGGAACAGAATGGAACCCCAGACTACCCCTTTTTAAAGTGATATTGACATACCCAAATGAAACAACCAAATCATAATATAGCTGTTATGGGCAGTATATTCTTGCTACAAAGACGAGTAGGCTTAAAAAATAATTTTTGCAGTCCTGGAGCTGTATGTGAAGCCATATTTAACCATGTGGTTATACTCTAGACTCCAACATTCAGAAAGACTTTGGAAAAAAAATATAATTGAGAACTCTGGTTAAACTGTAGTATGCATAAAGTCTTTTACCAGATTCCAAGTACCAGATGTGATTTAGACCTGTTTTAAAGGAATGAGATGACAGCCTTAGCTATGGATTGCAGACCATCACTATTCTACTTCCCAACATCTTGTTTTACAGAGGGACACCTATGAAAAATGCCAATGCTCCCCTAACTATCAAGGGGCTTATTCTTTAAAGTGAGCATTTGACTGTCGAAGTGAATTCTCATCACTTTGGGTCACTACGCTCTATTTCTCTATTTCTTATTCACTAAACAGAGGATTCCTTTAGGGAAGACAAGACTGGATCAGTAGATGTCTCTTGCCTAATGTGGCCTATTCAGTCAGCCACTAGCCCAATGATTCACCACTTAAATCAGGCAAAGTAAAACTGGTGATGGTTTACAAAATGACTAGTGAGCAAATGTTACCTGAGAATACCTGAGAATTGTGTTACAGACAAGGAGTGCCAACATGAATGCTGCCCAACTTCTTTTAGGTTAGGAGCCATGTCAGATTAGAATTTGGTGCCACTCACAAATGTTCTCTAACTTGACATGACTGGCCCAATAAAGTAAAAAGCTCCTCACTGCCCTCTACCATATGACAATGCTAATCTAGCTTATCTTTGAAAATAAACAAAGCTGTTATTGTTTGAATTGTAACATACCTTTTCATTGCATAAGTGATTTATTTGAGATGAGGAGCATTTACACTGTCTGTTTATTTTGCTTCCTGAGGACAAGTGCTTCCAGGGCAAATAGCAACAGTAAAACTAGATGGACCTCTGTGGAGAACGTCACACCACAGACTGCTAGTGTACCCAGTATACACAGACAGGAATTTTAACTTGCATGCAGGTTACCTATAGTCAGAGGCGGCTCTGGCCATATTTGCACCCTAGGTGCTCCCCCATCCCATGCCGCCCCCCCTCGTGACAACCCCCGGTGCCCCCCCCCCCGTGACACCCCCCCTCCCCGTCCGGCTGGGAGGTTACTGCAGCCACAGCTGCCAATTGGGAGATTTAAATTTGAGCTGCGGCTGCAGTAACCTCTGGCTGGCACTGTAAAAAGAAAAAAAGCTAGGGGCTAGGGGCGCCCCCCTGGGCAGGAGGCGCCCCTAGCATTTGCCTACTCTGCCTAATAGCAGAGCCGGCATTGGCTATAGTGTCAACCATGCAGAAAGGAAAAGATATGCGGTGCACCTATGGAAACAACTGTGAGATTAACTTTATGTGTTGTGTGATTCAAAAACCTTACCCATATGTAGAACACATGTCCTAGCTATGTAGTTTTGTAATACATTGTTGGATGCTGCATGTATCAGACCTCGAATGTTCCACACATAGAGGGGTAATTCATTAGAGAGCAAAGCAAAATAAATTTCTGTGTATAGTGTGACTGATTAGACAATGTGGGGTATTGTAGTGAAATCAACATTAATATGCTGTTATCTTACTTCCAGTTGTATAGTCTAATTTAAAGAAATCAATTCCAGTAAAACCACATAAATGTCTATTTCATTCTAGGGGAATATTTATAAAGATCATTTTGACTTTTTTGATTCATTTCGCTGATCATCAATGATCTTCAATGTTATTTTTCAATTCGCTGGACTTTTCTGTTTCTCACATTTATACAAGACCGAAGTGATGAATATCGATCAGTTTTTTCAGTGAGCCCTGCCCCCTATCCAGTGCAGATCAATATCATTCTTTTTTAAAGGGAAAACTAATTTGACTGTGGCTAAATGACCGGACCAATTCCATAGGAAATAATGGGTTTTTCACCAGCCTGAGGCAGGTGAACACTTTTGGTTGAAAAAAATGTAATTAACAGCTTTGTAAATACACAAAAATGGCGATATCGATATATGTCGCTGTTATTTCACCAGCGTCAAAAGATGAAAAACTTTGTGACTTTTATAAGTATTATATCTCTAACATTATAGAGACAAGATCAAATCAGACTTGCCTCATTAGACAAAGCCCCTTATGGCTACAATTATCTACTGTATTGTGTTGTTATTGTGTGTTATTGTTTTCAATGTCATCCAATGTTACCACATATGTTAGGTTCTTTAGGGAATTATGTGTTGGATTTAATTTTTGTTTTTTGCTTCTTTTACACCCATTCTAACTCCTGCTGCTCCAGAGTGCATTTTTCCAGGAGATTGTCCTTTAAGATCCCTAATCTTAATCATAAACAACAGCAAAAAGTAAATACTACAGGCAGCTCCATACAGACATTGTACACTTTGAGGGTTATTGGCTAAAGTTCTAATTGTTCGTAAAGGTGTGAATTCACCAGCTAAAGACAATTGCAATAGACTGCTACTGTCGCAATGGTGTCTATAACAAGAATACTGTTGCAATCACAACTTTATTATGGAAATAATGTCACAATAGCAACTTTAAAATTGTCACGACTGTGTCAGTGGGAGAATACTCAAAAAGTACCAATACCTGGTTTAATTACTACAGTATCAGAGTGCTTGATTGGGCAGCAAACTCACCAGACCTTAACACCATACAGTAGAGAATCTATGGAGTATTGTCAAGAGGAAGATGAGAAACACCAGACCCTACAATGCAGATGAGCTGAAGGCTGCTATGAAAGCAACCTGGGCTTCCATAACATCTCTACAGTGCCACCGGCTGATTGCCTCCATGCCACGCCACATTCACTTTTTGAACTGAATTACTGAAAATTTTTTTTTGCTGATATACTAATTTATTGAGATGTACTAGTGTGTGTGACCAAATTATATTCATTGTGATGTTCAATGGCTAACACCAGAAACTAAAAATTGCCATTTTGATTGGCGTGGCAGTCCTTTTAATTAAGTAAAAATGTCATCTTGGAAGTTGAATTGTTTTTTATTGTTTTGTGTTTTTCTTCTCATTGGTAGTTGCAGCCATCTCTTATAATTTGGGCATTCAGGGTTACTTTAGGAATGTATATTATCTAAAGGTCCATAGGAAACAAGAGAACAGAGTGGGGGTTTGTTTACTTAGCACATAAAAAAATGGCTTCAACCAAAAAGTGCAAAAACATAGAGAAAGCAATACAAACTGGGAATTTAACAGGACAGTAATATCAGAAAGTGAAAATGACACAAATGCATTAACATTTACAGTATATTCAACATGTGCTTCCAAAAATGGGGTTTAATAAATTATGATAGTGGTCTTTCTGGGGCACTTCATAAATATGCATTATCCATGGGAAACAATAGAAATGGGTTTGTTTAACAAACACATATAACATGGCTGTTATCAGTAAATATAACAGAATACAGAAAGCAATAAAATTCATGAATTTAACATCAAAGACAATATTTTTACAAATACTGTTTTTGAGCAACTGCTATTCCAACCCCAAAGGGATTTTTTTCTTTTTCTGCCATTATTATTTAAATAATCCTAGCATTGGATCCATAAGTTAGTGGGGGTAATGTTTGCGATGGAGCATGTTTAAAATTGGATTTATCATGCTTTGCTAAGAAATGAAAAGAAATTTACGCACACCATCACACCTATGCACACACACGTGTATACATCTCTTCAAACACATACACTCCTTTCACACACACACACACATACAGTATACACAACTCTTCAAACACATGCATATACATTCCTTTCACACACACACACACACATACACGGACATACACATAATTCAAAAACCACAAAAAAATAGAAAAATAAAGACATAGTAAACTGCCTGAGAATGTCACTTTCTACAACATATTATATGGGGGATATTTATAAAGGTTTCTGTTGGCTTTTGTAGGATCAAAAACATCTTTTTAATGTAAAAAAAAATGCATCTAAAAGTGACCTTCGACATGACATTGGCATAGTAAAAAACCAAAAAAAAGACTGTTTCTCCAGCGCCAAGTGGTCAAAAAAATCTTTTTAACTCATACATTTCCCCCTTTAAGAGTCAGTCCCAAGATGGACAACCCCTTTAATAAAGTTTGTTGTGTTTGCTACAGACTGGACCAAAGCAGGGGTGTATTTTAGTTTCCAAATTTCCATCACAGGCAGGTTATTTAATAAAAAACTAAATATACAAAACATAAAAGAGCAAATATTCCACCAATATGCATTTTATTTTAGTACAATGCAGAGCAGCAACAGATTGCCGCCGCTTACCCATTTACTATAATTCCTTACACAGGATCATGCAGACATTGAGTGGAAGTTTGCAAGGACTAAGCTATGGATGAGTTACTTTGATGAAGGTGGAACTCTGCCACCTCCCTTTAACATCATTGCAAGCCCAAAGTCTATCTGGTATCTGTGCAAATGGATGCGTTATCAGCTATGCCCAGGCAAGAACACAGAAGACATTCAGAAACAGCATGAGAACCTGAAGACATTTACCGTAAGATGTGCTAAACTTTTTAATAAGTGTGTTTATAATTTATTAATTTGGAGCTGCTTTACAGGCCTTCTTGGCAGATTAGACACTGGGTCCACATTTCCATTTTCATTACAGACCACAGGGGACCTCTTGAAGCAGTTTGTGAAGAGACTAAATTGATGCATGCATAATTTCCGTCTTCATTTTTAATTTCAGGAACGTCATGCTGACAACCTGATTCAGAATCAGCATTACCAGGTAAGCAGTATTCCATTACATCACTGCAATGCTGGTTTCTTGGCAACACTTGGCTCAAAACATTTGTGACAAGCTGTGTTAGACCTGCCACTACATTACATTCTGTCATCTGTTCAAACATGCAGGGATTCTTTTCTCAGCAGTGAATTAAATATGTATGGCTGCTTCAGCAAAAGTCAAAGATTTATATTTTGGGCTGTTACAAAAGAGAATACTGTTATATAAACCTTAAATAGGTCTTACTGCTCAGTGTAACTCAGCTTGTAGGAAACAGCTGTCTCATTTTACCAAGGAATGAAAATATCACTCAGACAATACTGTACATTAGACAATGGAGTAACTGAATCTAAGAAAACTTATGTTTTTTTTTTAAATTTAAATATCAGAGTGACATTAAAATGTATTCAGGCCTACAGAACTGTATTACGGATGGCCTTTTAGAACTTAAAATTGTGAATTTGCCCCATTTCACACTCAAGAACATAATGAACATTGTCATGTAATCTCTGTGCATCACACAAAATGTTACCATCCATTAAACTACACAAGTGAAAACCTATCAGTACCTAGTAGCCCGGGGCTGGTTTGGCTTATGCTTCTACTCTGGTATTCAAAAGATCATGCCCAGCGAAATGTAATAAGTTTGCATACCCTTCATATCTTTAAAAAGCATTTTATGGTTGTACAGAAGTATGATGCTAGACAATATTTCAGTGCCAAAAACCTTTCTCTTAGAAATTCATGATTTGTGAATGCATAGTGATAAAGCAAAAATATACTAACCTAGGTGTTACACAAAAATGCTCACTAAGAAAATGCAGTTTGCTTGTGATCCTGTGCAAGTAGACTGCTTTTGTGCTTATATACCTTCCCTTTTAGAATGTCAAAAAATGTGTTAGAATTCTAGCACTGGCAATTGTGCGAAAACAACCTACCCACAAGTGTAAAGCTTAATGAATATTGCACTTGTAAGACTGGATGCATCACTCATAGGTATGAGCCACTGTTTCTGAATTTGGGAAGTTAGGAATTTCAAATAATAGTGTATTCCACCGGCAGGCACATACTTTTATACTGCAAAGTAAGAAAACTCAGCAGAGCTTTTATATTCCTCATTTGTTATCTCCCATCCCCCCTTCTTCTAGAAGGCTTTCCCTAGGACTCTATATAGTTAAAATAAGGACCTCAACTCATCTGGTTGACTTTCTCACTATGGCTGCTGTTGTGGTATACTATATGCTGCATTCCCCTTGTTCCTGACCAATTGTTTTTTCCAATCTGAAATGAGAAAACAAAGCATTTGCCAGTCTGGATAGTAACCCTCTTGTCAGAGTCTGGCTGGTCTACAAGAGAATCCCAGCAGTGGTGGGCCCAAGCTCTCATACATAAAATGTTATATAAAAACGTTTGCAGTATTCCAAATTTGAGATGGGTCATGAACCAGTGATTCTGGGGCAAATGGTCAATTTCCATTTAGTTTTTTGAAGAAGCAGCTTCACAGACACCTTCTACATACATACTGGTGGGCATCAAATAATCAGAATTATGCACCCTCTGCTACTTCCTAGGGTCCAACCACAGGGACGTTACCTACAATCCCTGAGGAGGGGGGATGAGAGGGGTGATTTGGGTAGATTCCCAGCTCTCTCTCCTTTATTTGTTTTGGTGGTAATTGCTGTTTAGCCAGTAGTCCCCTTGTTCATGGCACTTATGGGATTTATCTTGGGCTGCAGCTGCTGTCAAGACTTCTTATTTTATAGACACTTAAATCAACGGATATCACTTTTGTAATATCTGATTTCTAATTAACTGGACAAATGTTGTGAAATTTCTTACGGTTTCGGACACATTTACTAAAAGCCGGTTACAATGTTGCCACATATCAGACATATAAGACGATAGCACCATGGGATGATCTACTAAGAAGCATTTTTTTCTTTAAACCTTAGAAGGACTCCAAACCAATACAAAAATGTGCAGTACCTTCATATTAATGGGGTGGTTGTAGGTGCTACTGCATCATGGAACTTTGGTCCAGCTCTCTACACAGCAGCTCTGCCATACTACATAACTAAAACCACTGGCTAAATAATTGTACTGGATGTGTGACTTATCTGACCAAATATTGCAGCACCCACCTAAACCTGCTTCATTGTATCCCAGGGGTGGTTTTAGGGGGGTTCAAACTGGACAATAGCCCAAGGCCCCCAGTATCTAAAGGACCCCTTCCTGGAAAGAAACACATTCTGTTCACTCTCTCTGGCTGGTACCAGCCTGACAAACAAACCAGCATATGGAGCCCCACTCTAAAACTGTATAATATGTCACATATTATCTCATGCTTACAGTAAAATATTGTTAGTCATTCATTCCAGTCAATGCATAGAAGTCCATGTTCTTCCTGAACTGGAAACTTTTTGTTTTTTCCTCTTTCAGAACATAGAGTTCTTAGCTTGTGTTTTTCAATGTTCTAGGAAGTTATCAGAAATCTGGTAAAAAGATATGTTGCAGCAATGATCAGAAATTCAAAGACCAACGAAGGCCTGACAGAAGAAAATTTCAAGGTAAAACTATATATATATATATTTTTTTTTTTTTAAAGGCAATTCACAGTATATAGTTTTGTGGTTCCTTTCAGCACTTCCATATATAAATGCAGTTATTACATTTATTGTGCCAGGACATTGTCCATTCCATAACTACTGTAAATGATGCAAGAATAATAATGGGTTATGGTAAAATTAGATCATGCATTTGCACCAACCAAAATTACAAGCAGAAATACAAAGGAAATAATGTTTCAAGGACATTCATGATGTAAATATATAACATTTGTTTATGTGGATGTTCTACAAGTTACCAGAAACTGCAGTACCATTGTGTATAAACTTCCAGAGGGTTATTGACTAAAGTGAGAATGTAGAAATATTTCTATATTTAGTAGAATAATAATAAATATCCTTAAACAAGTAGGCCCAATCTCTTTCCCTAACTCCCAGATAGTAAACAGAATTCATTTTTTTATTTATAAAGCACCAACATATTCGGCAGCACTGAGCACAGTGGAAGATAAAAAGCATGTAACAAATACAAAAATAGCAAAGGGGACATATCGCTCAAAGTCTGAGGGGGTTATTCTCTAAAGTCTGAATGCGACTGTCGAATTCTCAAATAGCGGATTCCCATAGCAAATCCGCAACTGCGACAATTCCCCCATTGTAAAGTTGCGACTGCTACCATTTTGAAAGTTACGGCTGCACCAATATTTCCATAGTAAAGTCGCAACTGTGACAATATTATATTTATAAAGAAGCGACTGCGACAGTAGCAGTCTATTGTGATTGTCCTTAGCTGGCGAATTCACACCATTTCACAAAAATTTGGAATAACCCCCTGAATAATCACATACTTACATTTGTTACAATTAGCCGCTTTTCCCTTTTTGCATATTCACCAAAGATCATTATATTTTGTGATTTGGCAAATAGACCCCCAATTCAACAGCGTAGGCAAATGTGTATTTATGCGTCACTTTGTATTTATTAGCATTGAAGGGAGACAACACTTGGGGTATTTATCATGCATTGAGGTGTGAATTTTCCAGGGTATAATAGCATGAATTCACTGATTGGACTTTGACAAATAAAAACTTATGGCAGAGATCTTTTTATGCATAAGGCAACAGTTCACTCAAAAGAAAATATGGTGACATAAGTAGGGCATTGTCTGCTATTGAAAGGGATATAAAAACACTAGTAGTAATGTAGGTAACCATTCTATGCTGACAATACTGACAATCAAAATGTGACAAACTTATCCTTTCTTATAATCATTCATGCCTATTGCCAGAGTGCAGAAATGAACATACAAAGAGGTAGTTGTAGTTATATTGTCTCCTTTAAACAGATGACATCACTTTGCTAAAATGCAGCTATACAGTCATGGCCAAAAGTTTTGAGAATGACACAAATGTCATATTTTCACATGATCTG
>WMED01018742.1:0-12616 GCA_019650415.1 Pipa parva | reverse complement strand
AAGCATATGCGCTTTGAGTCTCCCAAGCCAGTTATGCTGACAGGTTCCCGAGTCAGCTTAGAGGGTAAACTGTCAGCATAACTAGTTCAGCAGACTGAAAGCACATATGCTTTGAGTCTGCCCAGTAAAAAAAAAAGTGGGGGGGGATGCACAGTGGGGGGGAAGATGCACAGTGTGGGGGGATGCACAGTGGGGGATTATGCACAGTGGAGGATGGTGCACAGTGTAGTGGATGATGCTGTGTAACCTGATAATGCTAGTGCACGTACAGGGGGCGTTCCTGTAGTGTTTGAGTGACATTTAAAAATGAAGATGGCAGCTTCTATGTTTTCTAATCAGGCTGAGATTGAAGTAAGTGTATTTTCAATATGCAAACTTTTTTTAGTTCCTAATTACTTGATTTACATTATAAAGTCACATACTTTAATAAAATATGTAATAATCCTGAGGTGATGGGTGCACTTTAAGTTTTACTTATACACTGAAGTTGTTGTGTTGTCCACCATGTATTTACTTATGTAATGTAGCAAGAATGCTATATACATTTTTATAAACACAACATAAATTCAGGCATTGGAGTAGATCTTCCCCACCTCAAAGAGTAGTCTGCATACAATAAATCAGTTTTAGTATCAGTAGCAGGCAGTCCTCTGTATACAGCCAAGGTATTGTCACTTTGAGTTTGCTTGCCTCAGAAAAATAATTTGATTTAGCACTTGCTTAATTCAATTTGTCCCGGGGAGAAAAGAGGATAAGTTAATTATGAGATGCATAGAATCACATAGTGATGGTCTTGCAGTAGAGATTATTTGGTAGACATAATACATCTAAATAGATTGCAAATTTATTGCAGATATTATAAACCCATTACTGATTTTGTGTTATCACACATAAGAAGATATTCAATACTGGATTTTTCTGAGGATTAAGAGGCAATAGGTGGTAAAATGAATTGTTATAAATGTAAGGATAACCAATTTCCAGGCATGCTTATGTAAAGCTGATTATACATAAACCTATTTGTCTGTTGGCATGGGCATATCAACAAATGATTGTCCCATGTATACCAGAACTGTACTGTCCTGACAAATAAAAATGTAGGCACCTTAGTAAGCTTTATCAATGCTAAATCTGGTCAGACAATGACTGCCATTGGAGGGTAAATACAAAAGTAGAAAAGTTATAGCTTAGATTGTAAGCTCCTCACTTAGATTGTAAGCTCCTTGGGGCAGGGACCTCCAACCTCTTGTGTCAATCACAACCGAACACTTAATTTGATGTATCCTTGTATTATTTTACTTGCATTGTTTTATGCACTTTTCCCTTGTTTGTATTGTACTTGTATCACTGAATTGTACAGCGCTGCGTACATTTGTGGCGCTTAATAAATAAAATTATACATACATAGCTGCACACTCTTCCTTTTAAACCATGGAACAAAGTATATTCCACTAGCAGGTACACACTTCCTATAGATGTTGTGGCAAGTACATTGTAGTGGTATCCAATTTTAAAACATAGGGCAGCACAGTGAAAAAGGATTTAATTGGGGTATCCTGATAAAGGGAAGTTCATCATTGCCGGAATGTTGAGCACATGTACACCTGTGGCTAAAATAAATAGGGTTATACCCCAACAAAATTCTTCTGCTGTGTGCCACATAAATTTGGATGTCATTAAAGGCTGTCTGTAGTTAGCAGTATACATCATCCCAATACTCTAAGGTTAGGTTCACACTATCGTGTTGTGTACAGCGTATTTAAAAAAAAAATCTCCAGCAAAAATACACTAAGAATAGATGTCAGAGAAAATCCATAGAGAACAATGCTAATGGAAGAAAAGCAGTCACATTAGTGTTCCATTTAGAGCGTATTACGCTAGAATGCTACCTGCACTGTTCCTTTAAGCATATGGACCTTGGCACATTCTATGTGACTAGATTAGTTTCAATAACAATTTAACATTTGCGATCATACACAGCGTAAAAATGCGCTGCGTTTGCAAACTGACATTCATTCGGATTAATTTTCTAATTGCAAACAAGGCAACGAAAAAGCGCTTCTGAAAACTTGCTAAATTTGGCTTAGTGCAGCAGCAAATACTGTATTGGGTACTCACACAGTGACTAGAGTTAACAGACTGAAGAATACAAACACAGGATTTCAACACTGGATCAGTATTCACCCCAGTTCTCCAATGATTTTTTGGAAAACTTTATTCTGACTGCTGGGATTCCCAACTGTCTTACTGATGTCTACCTCTAACCCCCTGCATCTATCTTTATCTTCAGTGGTCGAAGCTGCTGTTAGCCTAACTTCACTGTCTACTGCACACTAGTATCCACTCTAAATATTACCTGGGGCTTTACACCCTATATGCCTCTTAGGGGAAGTTAGACCTTAAATACTTTGGTGTCAGCAGACAGATTTCTCTGGGACACCATGTGCTTTTCTTCTCAACTACTTCCTGATGGGCACAGCCCTATAAAGCCTAATCAGGTAAAAGAAGGATGGCATCACTGAGGAGCTCCTATAAAAGGAAAGATACAGTACTCATCTGAGAGAGCAAGGCTTAGGCCCCATTTGGATGGTGAAGTTTTTTTTTAAATCATATTTCGCCAAAGCAGAGACATCTTATTTTTACCCTTTTTTGCATTTTCATTTTGTCTGACATTATATTGTATGCACCCCTACTTATTGTCAAAAATTACTTTTGCACATCAATGTACGCAAGTGCAAAAAAATAAATAAATTTGGAATAGTATGAAACAGACAGTATTTCTGTAGCTAGTATAGGTTTAATACAGTAATTTCTTAAGTATGCTTCGATACACCCCAGCAGTTTTTACCTAGGTGCGACAGGTACCTGTATACTGTTTCTTGGAACACAGGATTTATAGTGAAGGTTCTTTGGCCACTTTAGCCTTATACAAATCATGAACAAGCAATCCACCCAGAGACTATCCCCAGCCTTCCACTGGAATATTCCTGACTGGATTGATCTATCCTGGGTAGCAACCCTCTATAAATTATTTTGAGACCTCAGGATTCTAATTTGAACTGACTCATTAATAACATAATCAGCTATCAGCTATCCTCTCTATTAGCAATCTCATAAAATACTGGACTAAATAGGTCCATTGCTTACACACCTAGATATATGTATATTACCCTTTCTACAGTGAAGACGTTTTGTTTAAACAACAATAATTATATCATGACATACATGAAATAGTTGTTTATACATAAGTTGTTTATACATAAGTAAAATAAAATACCTTTAATTAATTTTCTTTGCTGATGGTGGGCTAGTGCCCTTTAATTGAAGGATATTTTCCTTCTTCCTACTTAATACTCTGAAGTATATTCTGATTATTGATGTTGTTGGAAGATTCATATTGGACATCTCCAGGAATTTGGTTTCGGAGCTCTATCTAATTTTTACTGTTATAGGAGCATTGCCAGTTTAAATTTTATATAAAGCTCCTAGAAGAAGGAAGTCAAGAAATAGCCAAGAAGTTCATAGTTTGACCCATCTACACATTCTGACCAGGGTTATTTGGGGAAATAGAAACCCAGTATACATGGATTTATTGCAGAATATTCATTGTAGGCTCTTGTGAAGGCTCAATCTGTTATTATTACAAAGAACTCCTGGAACAATTTATTGAGAACATGTAATTAAATGCCAGTATTACCTAAAAGTATCTATTCCAAACATCTTGCTCCAGCATGGCAAGGGTCTGCTCTAGCAGTAGAGTCAAGGCTGTGACCTATTCCTATTGAATACCCAAGTTATCTGAGATTTAACACATTTACCAATAGTTAGTTATTTGTGTTTCAAACACAAGGAAAGAATATAGGAAGAAGGTGTGTATTATTAATCAATATCCCTATGCCAGGTGAAACCAAGTTCAAGGAGATTGTGTTATATGAATTGTTTTCAGCACCTCATTTCTTAGAGAGGAAATACATTTCTTCTTATTCAAATGCCCTATGTATTATGGCAAATAGTAGGCATATGATGTCATAAATTCGACAAGCGTCTATTTACATGTCATTGAAAGGCCATTAGACAGTAATGCTGATTGTCTACAAAATTCATTTTGTTAGCAGCCACATTTTAACTATTCAAACATAAAGACCATGTCAGTGAATGTTGTAAAATGTATCCATAGCAGTACATATTTTATATTAGTACCTCAGGGGTTTATAAAAATGTCTATCTTTATATGGAACATACTGAAATTTGTCAGAAATGTACTGTTTGCCCTTTGCTAAGGCTCTCACGAATGCATGCTTCTGATAACTTGTTTTTATTAAAAAAAGAAAGTATATTTCCATAACAAAAAAATAACAGAAATTCTACAAAAAAAAATGAAAGTTTATACAACACATAATTGGAGTCAAGCCCCTCCACTAACTAGACTTCTTTCTATCTCATTAAGATTATACCCAACTATTGTTCCTTATAAACAATTAAACCTGATTCTTCCAAAAAAAAAAAAAGAATTGGAGCATCTCAGATCCTGAACAATATACAGTAGATTGTAGAAACCCACAACTTCACTTATGTAAAGTAAATGATCAAGAAGCAATGATGTTTGTTTGAAGATACTAATAAAACTACTTGTAAATAAATACAGATAAAATTAGACAACATTTTTTCAAAGACTAAATACTCTTGAATGGGTTTTTCACCATTTAGTTATTTGGAATAGTATAACATTTTTTTTTGTTCACAGAGTTTTGCTCTTGTTTATATTGGAAGTGACCGTTAACCTAGCAGCCATTTTCTGGGTTAGCTAAAGACTGGAAGAAGGATATAGTACAGTGTCTGGACTGAAGAAGAAGAAATGCAATATAAATCAAATAGGCTTCAGATTAACTCATGTTACAAAAAAGAAGAAAATAATGAAAAAAACAAAACAAAAAACAAAGACTGAATGCAAACTGTCATAAAATGTCAGCATACAGCAGATAAATAATGTATTTTCAGATGAATTACCCCTTTATTACCACATTTACGGTAATAAGGAGAAATCCATCCAAGTTCTTTGAGCTTCCACAAGGACACAATGGAGTTGTTAGTGTCCCAAAGATAACCCTAAGAAATCCCAAGGACCATTTTAAAATCTGTCATTTTTGTTAGTTTAAATGTGATGGTTTAAAATAAAGTAAAATACTTTACTGGAATACTCATCTAAACCTTTGTCTTCGGTCATTTTAAGCAGAATTATTTCCTTTTTTTACCTTTAAAAAAAATGTCCTAGCAATAACTGTTAGGTATATTTTGAGATTCCTGAGATCACATTTGCAATACTTTCAGCCCCATCTTTATACCTTTTTCTTGCTAACTGACCTGGGTTCTTAACATGTTTGTGTCTGTGGTATGAAAGTTAGATTGCGAGAACCACTGAAGCAAGAACTGATGCGTGAATGGTTATGTCTGAGAAGTGCCTAGAATACTGCAATGCTATCTCTTTGTGTAGCAGGTGAACAGGGAATGTCTGAAACAGTAAAATACATCTTGAATTAGGAATTACTGTAGCTTACCTTTGATCCCTATCTCTTTGTTTCTGATTTCATTTCACAGTGTGTTCAGTTATTTTCTTGGTGACTAATATATATACTACAGATGCAGGAAGCTACACAACAAATTATTTGACCAACAATTGCTTCCATATTTTAACATATGAATCTAGGTAATATATGTAGGAACAGCAGAAGACGGGCTGCCAACTTCCTGTAGCATTGTTTCTAAAAGTAGTAAAATCCTAGCAGTTGCTGAGATAAAGGGTTATATTCTTTGAAGTGAATTAGTATCACTTTTGTTTTGTTATGCACCCACCTATGCAAATTCACTATTAACTCAGCCTCATTGACTAAAGTGTGAATGGTCATGTAGAGCTATGAATTCAGCATTTGCTGTTTACTGTCTGTTCGGTAAATATATTCTCCACATAGTCATTCCTGAGAAGTGAATTTGTGACTATTTTTGGCAATGCGACTCGAATTGTAGCAAAGTGAATTTGACAAGTGAATTTACACTTTGGTCAATGAGGCTCACTAAATGGTGGATTCTCTATTTTATGCATAGTGCAGTGTAGTCAGTCGAACAGTAGCAGATGCTTAGTAATCAAAAGTTAACTACATTATCCCTAGTGAAGTGAAGTGACATTATCTTTACAAGGGTCACTTTAAATGTACATCCCTTTCACAATTTTCTTAACTGATGTTGTCACTTGGTAGTTATATTTTCTACCTTTTCTAGTGCCTAACTCCACTCTGGAGCTCTGCCATCAGCCCGCCACTTTGATCTGGTGAAAAACTGGCAAATTTGGAGCCGTACACCTTGCCAAATTCACCACATCCCTATATAGGGATGAATGTAGTTTTTAATAATTGAATTAGGTAAAATTTTCGACTTGTATAAAATTTTTTATCATTACCTCTTATGGATTCATTGTCATAAAAATAATTTTTGTTATTCTCCATAACCAATATATACACATCAATATTGTCCATACATTTTTTATATTCTGTGGTCTTATCGATTTCCTGAAACTGTACTACAACTGAGTATTTTTTAAGGGACACAAAAAATGATTATACATTTTGTATCACGCAGCATATATAGTACAGTTTCGGTCGGCCACTTTTGGAACGCATATGCGTTCCATCTCAACAGGAAGATTATTCAATGTGTCACTTCCGTTCCTATTATGGCTACTTGGAACGCACGTGCGTTCCATTTGATAGGAAGTGACGTGGGACGCGTCACTTCCTGGTTCTCTGAGCTTCTATTTAATCTGGCATGGAGCTGCTACCGCATACATGCCAGAAGTCTCCAGAAATACTCCTGAGGAAGCCTTACAAACAGTGAAACGCGTAGAGTGGAGGCCCTGGCGTTCTTCTTGTCTCGATCACATAGGTTGGACTTTATACCCTGAGACTTTTTCATGCTTTTTCATCTGGCCCGTACAGCCTTTTGGAAAAACGCTTATTTTACACTTTGATATTGCTGCAGATTTTTACATGCTGTATCTCATTTCCTGCTGAGACCCATTTGAGACCAAAGAGGTTATTCAAGAACGTGTCTACAGTTTTAATTTATATGCTGGAATTATTCACATATCTGGTGAGCATATAGCACGGCCTTAGGGTCAGTGTGTGTGGATTTTTGCACATTTAGGTGTTTGATTTAATTTCTTACACTCTCATACTATTGGGGCGTTTTGTCTTTTCTAAATTCATTGATATTCTCATATGATTCGGCACTATCAGTGTCTGTTTGCGCTTCTTTGCAGATTTTGTTTAAATTCACCACTTCGACACATTCCAACACTCGATAAATGAGCAAAAGAGCAAAATGATGCAAAGCGCTCTGTAAGTCCATGACTGTCATAAGATGTCGAATTTCCAAATTATACAGTCAGATAAATAAGTGGAGCTGGAGAAGTGGCTAATGGATACAAATTCAGACCTCTATGCAACTGTTTGGACTTTTAGAAATTAGCTCCAAAATCTCCTTAAAAAGTGGAAAAGGGAAAAAAAGGTGTTAATTTTGAGCTCAGCTCTTTAGCATTGCAAATGTTAGTGAACTACAACTCCCATAGTGCCTCAAGTTAATATAAAATTATTCTGAAACAAATTTGTCTCCTACTTCAGCTTTTTCCAGATTTTTTTAGTGTTACAGGAAAACACCGAATAGATCAGGTATATTATGTGCCAGTGTCAGTTTTGGTTTAACACTGAGGTGTACTACCTTTACTCGAGTAATGATTCTACTTCTAATGTACTAGAGCTGCTAAATATGATATATCTACTGATATTTCTGATACACTGAGGCAATCTGTATAATGACATTTACCCGTTCCATTACTCTGTGGTTCTGGGAAAGGCAGTGACATTTGCAGTATCAGTGAGTTATTCCAGGAAACAAGCTGATATACTGATATTATTTTGGGAGATAATAATCCCCCTCCTTTTGCTGAAATTAAAAACTCTACCACCCTCTATCACCTTCTCTGCTTAATTTATGATATCAGAACTCAATTTTATAACACTATTATTGGTGTTTGAAGCTCTTCTATGTATTTACTACCCAAATCCAATTCACTAGCACCTCAGGTTTGGGTAAACTACATAGTTAATAGTGGGCATGTTCACACAATACATTTGAGCGCCAGTGATTCTTTAAATGCACACTTTTTGCAACTTTTACTTACAAGAAGGGACTTTCAAAGACAGTGTACATAGAGCAGACATTTTCATAGCAGGTTGGAGAAGCTTTGCTTCAGTACCCAGCATTGTAGTAGAGTCTCTTAGTGTCCTATCAAATAGGAGGTTGTTCATCTTTCTCACTCTGGGGTTTACTCCTTACCCACTCTTTGTTGGGTACAGCCTAAACCCCAACTGGAGCAACTTCCACTCCCTTTTACAAAAATTCCATTCCTCTTTCTAGCCAAGAACCACTATAGGTTCTGCAACCTATGGGACCTTCTTAACCCGTTTCTTCTTACATTTAAGATAGGGTAGGGCCTCTTTCTCTGGCCCATTCAAGTTCTAAAGAGATTCTAAGCTTTCTGATGTAGACTTAATATTATCATATACCTCTCTATGAACCAATTAACATACAGTATATATGACCTGGAATCAGCTGGTTTATCCCAATCCTCCATCTGTCCCATAGTCTGCTAGAAGGTAAATCTATGCCTTCATGGGAAAAGGGGAAAGATCCTGCCTCAGGATGGGACTGGAAAGTTCTTTAAGTTCACATTCACCTATTTATACTTAGAGGTGCAGCATTCTGTATAAAGCCTGACACCTGCTGTGTAAAGGATCCCAGCAATCAAGAGGTGACAGCAATTGCTGGCACACAATTGAATTCCCTTACAGTGCACCACACAATCCAAAATTCCCACAATGATTGTGAGTACCCCGGGCTGGCATCCTATAAGAGCAATCACTTGAAAAGTGTTGTGCCTGCATATTTTCTGCTACATGATCTACCTACTTTTACATATTGATTGTGCTAGAAGTTCTGTTTAATAAAGTTTGTATTTTTTTCTCTAAAGCTCTTGGTTCCTATAGGTCTGTAAATCACATCACATAGCATTGCTCCAAGTGCCACCATTCCTCCAAATCCATTTAAGGGCTCACTCCAGAGAATAGAGTATTAAATGTAATCCATGCTCTTCTACTAGGTAGAGGTTGTGGAAAAGGTGCTACACACCTACAGCAACAGCCACATTGTATAATTTTATTATAATGGTTTACATACCCTGGCTTTGCTGTAGAGTTATCAATACAAATATTAAGGAACAATTAAAGCCAGTAAAATTAGATCATCCCGTACCTAGGCAAATTTCTGTGCTGAAAATCCCCCATGTAAAGATTGTGCATTATAATAAATCGCTTTGGTGTACTTGTTCACTATTGATACTATCTATATGTCTGGAAATGGACTGCCTTCACACAATAAGCAAACTGAAGGTTTTTACATTTATCCAAATAGAAAGTACCAAAGCAGAAACCAAAAATATAAGTTAGTTAATATGTGAGAATGAAATAAAGTTGCACATTTCATAATGGCTTAATGGAAATGGCTGTGTGCAATAGGTTTAAATTTTATTTTCTTTGAATAATCAAATGACCTTAGGAAGGGTATTGCATCTGTATTTTCTGATTTATTGTTACTGACATTTAAATATGAATCTTAGTAATGTCATCTGTCTAAAGATTGTACTGAGTTGACACAGGTGCTTTATTTTTTACTGTCTGGTAACATTTAAAGTAAAGTTCTGTTTCTTTAGTAGACTAGTAGGTTTAAAACCAGACTAAGGCCAGGTTCAGACTGGTGTAAATACGCCAGCATATTTTAGGAAAGTGTGTCCCAAAAATACGCTGGCAAATTCAGGCTGGCTTATATTTGGGATGCAATTTCCTATTGTACTTAGACGCAGTGTGAACACTCCCTTGGCGTTTGGGGATCCTCCTTTCTGGCCACATTGTTTGTGTTGTGTACGTACGCTAGGAAATACGCAAAGCATTCCGGCATGCACACCTTTGTGTTCTGCGCTAGTGTGGCCAGAGCAAATTAAGTGCTATTGTGATTCGTGGCACACTTATATTTTTTAGTGCATCGTATATGCACGCTAAAATACGCCAGTGTGAACCTGGCCTCAGGGGATGGGCTGTTATTACAAACATGGATGTGCAATTTGATTTTTGAGGGATTTTATTGTATCTGCCAGCCAGGTCTTTCATCGTCTCTGGAATCTGCCCTACCAAACCTGTTGTGTTATTATTCATATAACAATGAATAAAGGGGGTAATTCATCAAGAAGCGAAGCAAAGTGAGGCAACTCTTTTGTTCTCGCCGAGACGGGAATCCCTTTAATGCGCATGCTGATGTCCGTGTACAGGACATCAGCATGCGCATACTACTATTAGCGAAGTGAGCTGAACGGATCGTAGCTCACTTCGCTTCTTGATGAATTACCCCCTAAGAGTACTTAAGTAATTGGGGGAGATAATATGTTTTAAATTAAGTAGATATGTGATGTAAAGAGTAACTATTCATTTTAAGTTAACAGCTAATACATTTTAGCCACTGGTTTGACTTAATATGAGTCAAGGTGAAAATGACACATCCCCAATTCTTTCTTATTGAGATCATGTTTTCTAAATCTTCAGCTAGGCTGCAGTAATGAGGATTGGCTTGGTTTATCTTCCTATTGCTGCAAAGCAGAAAACCAAGACCATATATTTCACTTCCAGACATGTAAGACAGCTGCTGATTCAACCTAAAGGCATCAGTAAATTGAGGGAAAAGGCTGCTTATTTTGAATAAGCTCCTTTCGCTTTAAATAATTTGGTCTCTGTGCCCTGAGGGATGTCCAGCTCTTGTATCTATGGTTGATCCCAAATGTATTTTGAAACAGCATGATCTGAATTGCACCTATTTGAGAGAAATGGAAGAATAAAGATAAAAGGCTTTGCCTGTACTTTAATCACATTGTCTCCTGAAATAGCCGTCTTTATTTATCTCTTTGTAGTAGCAGCTTTTACTTTAGCTGTACACTACAGCAGCAATAAATCATAATATTCGGCAAGTCAGCTACCATTCTGCATTCCACTGGATAGCTGGGCACAGGTGATGAAATCTTCTTATTTTTGGGTACAAACTCCTATGTGAGTCTCGTGGCAGTGATAAAATGGAACATCTGTGCTAGGAAAGGCTAAGGAAAAAGTTTCAAACAGTGGTAATCATTTAAGTCATGTTCCTTGTAAAATTAAATGAATGCAATGCCTCCTGTATAGGTAATACATGACTAATTTCTATTTAAAACATATATGTGTTGCCTTACAGTTTGCCTATGTTGCAAAAGCTTCTATTTTTCATGAAATATAGTTTACGCATTCTTTGTGTTCTCCTGCTGCAGGAAGAAATCCACTGATAAATTCATGTATAACAATTGATATGGTATGTTTAGAAAGACAGGCGGGATGTAGGGACTGCTTCTTATTTGAGGGGCAGTTTAAATTTCCTTTAATTCCCCTCTAACTGGCACCCTGACAGCCAAGTGGCCACAGCGGACAAGGCGATGTCATTCTTTGAGATCTAACTTGTTCTGTAATTGACGCTTTTTATTGTGTAATTAATGGTGTAAGTGGTAACTCACTGAGAAGGGCATTGAAATGCCTGGCACAGATATGTCAGTGCTAAATAATCTGACAGCATGTAAAACATTGAAGCATTATTGCTAGAAACTAGACTGTGGCTAACATTACAAACTAGTATATTTTACAAGTAACAATTGGTTTATATATCTTTTAACTTTAAGAGAAATAATCATTTGGGATTTGGTGCTCTTCAATAAACACTACAAAATGTACCGATAATAAAAATAGACTGGATTTGCTCTTGTAGCAACTTAGCCAGAGCTTAGGCAACATGGGGGGGGAGGAAAAGAAAATATGACTTAGTGTAAAGGGATACAAGTAACTTCCAATTCCCTGTAATACTATATTTGAAACCCATATCCTTTGTAAATTCCCTTGTATCTTAAATGTTCTTCCTTTATGGTGGCTCTGGCTTAGGGGAATTATGTCACTGAGCCATTTCTTTAATCTGGGAATTCACCATTGTGCGAAGTGAGCTCCAAATCCTTTGCCTCACTTCGCACAGACTGATATGCGCTCGCTGATGTCCTGCACGCGGACATCAGCGAATACTTTAAAGGGATTCCAGTCTCGGCGAGGTGGCTTTTTTGGTCTAGCCGAGACTGGAATCCCTTTAAAGCGTTCGCTGATGTCTGCGTGCAGGATATCAGTGAGCGCATAACAGTCTGTGTGAAGGATGCGAGGGATCCAGAGCTCACTTTACACATTGCTGAATTACCCACAAAAAGTATTTCACCTTTTGATAGACATTCACCTTGTTTAGTATTTAATGTTAAATTTTGAATTTCTTGCAGCTTTGGAGGGTATTCTGCAATGTGTACAATGTGTGCAATGTGTACAATGTGTATAATGTGTGCAATGTGTGCAATGTGTATAATGTGTGCAATGTGTACAATGTGTATAATGTGTATAATGTGTATAATGTG
>WMED01018741.1:532-12617 GCA_019650415.1 Pipa parva | reverse complement strand
TGTGTTTACTTGTGTTGTCCTTGACTATTGTTTAAATTGGTTTGATGCTCCGAAACACTTTAGTGTGACAAACATGCAAAAAAAACAGGAAATGAAGGGGGCAAACACTTTTTCACACCACTGTATAATGAATTAATAAATGCGTTGTGTTTTTCCTTCCTCTGAGTTAGGAATCTAAAATGTTTAATTTGTGACAAGAAGCTACTAAGGACGGATTCACATGGGTTAATTTTGCTTTGTGTTTTTGCAAATTTAAAACACATTGAAAGTAAAAGCGATCAGCTGGACAGTAATACAGTAGAGTTTCATTAAGAGGAATATCTGATAAAATGCTTCTTGTTGCATTTTTATCAACTGCTTAAACTGTAGCATGAGAAATGCAACAGGATTAGTAGCAATAGGAATGTAACTAAAGCAGTCATGTGAATGAAAAACTCTGAGATAGTGAGGGAAAGATGTAAAGTTGTGTCTGCACATGCTTTTATTTTTTAAACTGTAGGAAAATTCGCCAGTGTGATTGCACCACCATTTTTTATTATGCACTTTTTTCCCCCAAAAACACAGAGCAAAATTCTCCAGTGTGAACTCAGCGTAATAGAGCATCTACATCTGCATGTGTGAAATGCTTATTCAACAAGTTTAAAAAAAAATGACAAGGATTTAATTTGGAGGATTTCAGTGAGGCTTTTTCTGTGGGGTTCTTCCTTTTCATTGATATAGTTTATAACAAATCCCTCTATTGAGTTACCCCTCTACTTTTCCTATTATCCATTTCCTCCTAAAAGTAAAGGCTGTCAGTATTAAAGGGACAGTTTTAGCAATAATTTAAAGTTTGTGAAACTAGTCTTTATATATTGTATTTACTACCAGAAATTTAAATTAACGTAAAGAATGTATGCTAGTTGTGTTAAGAAATAACTATACTTTTGCTTTGTCTTACTTTCCTGCTTATTCACACTGTTGCTAATCATAGCCATACTGTTGCTTTTGGATTTTGTAATGTTATTTGTTTTATTTTGAGACCTTTTTTTTTTTTTTTGGCTTGGATCGGTCCTATACAAGCTTTCCTTGCCTATTCAGATTCTGAACTGAAAAGAGCACTTGGTTTCTTCTTTGTTTTAAGTGCAGTCCCCCATGTTTTAGCATAGAATTTAGCCCCTTGTTTCTTACTGTTGTAGGAAATCACTCAAGTGCTGGAGCAGCCTTTAGGGTTTAACACACCTCAAACAGTGAGTTTGTTTTGTATTGAAATGTTTATTAAAGGGAAAAATGAACTTAAAACACAGCCTTTCTTTGGCAAAACAAGTCACTTCAAAAATAGCAATTTCCAAAGGAAAAAGTCCTTTGTCAAAAACACAGTGGGTAATCGCACCCCATACATGTATGGTTAACAAAAACAGAGTACCTTCCATTCTCCTGGGTTGTCTCCTTGTGGTTTCACAGTGCTGCAAAGCCAAGCTGTATAGCAGAGTCTTTAACCACTAGTCCCTGTTTCTCTCAAAAGGATTTTCAGCCTCAGCCACAGAATACAACTTTCAGATTTCCAACTCCAACCCAAACCCCCACTGGCTCTCCCAGCTGCCTTTTAATCAGGCTCTAGCCTGCAGCTGGGGTGACTTACAAACTCTGGACTGAACTCCAGCAGTATGTCTGCATAATTGGGGCATAATACCTCCCCTCAAATACAACACCCTCACATTGTTCACATGCAAAGCTAAATGGACCAATGGCAAGCTTTATGATATTAGTGGAAAAACATTTTGTAACCTATTTTTATACTAAATTTAGACTTTCATTAACAGCAATCAGCATTATTTGTATTATGTACCTAAAAATTATTAAGGCTATTATTTATATTAAGGTTTTGCTTAGCTGCTTAGTACAACTAGATCAGAATAATCAGAAAAACGGAGAAATTAGAAATATAAAAAAATTATAAGTATTTACTTCTGGTATCTCAAAGGATATTTACCCAGGGTGAAATGATAGTCTTTGGTTTCTTTGGTTTATAGCTGCTGTCACATCTAGAATTTGATTCGACAATTCAATAGACAGCAATCTCATACTGTTGAATTATCTTGCCACTACTTTTTAAAAGGAAACTTACAGTAACAGTGATTTGAAGGGCACATGTGCTGTAAATCTAAGGCTAGGTTCACACTAGCGTATGATGAGCAGCGCATCATACGATAGTATGAAAGAAAAATACAGCTCAATGAAAGCCTATCTACTTACCAAAGTCCGAACACACTAGCACATGACACGCAAACGCCACTTCCAGAATGCTGGGTGCCACATTTTGGCCGGCTTATGTTGCGCCGCTCACAAAATGCGACCAATTAGAAAGAGCTGTGAACGCCAAGGGAGCCTTCACACTGTTGCTGGTAAGTACAATAGAAAAATACACTGGAGCGTATTTTTTTTTTTCACACTAGTGTATGATGTGCTGCAAATCATATGCTAATGGGAAACTAGCCTTAGGGAGGAATTTATAAAGATAAATTTGACCTTTCAATTAATTTGCACTTTTCGAAAAAGTTCAATATCGATCTGTCATAATCTGCGCATAAACTACCCTTATTTTGTGGATCAATATCTACAGTTTTTTTTTGTTTTGTTTTTTTTATGAAACTCCACCGAAACACTCTTGACTTTTAGAAATAAGTGTGCTGAAACTGTAACTTGCTGTTTTGCAATTAAAAATAGTGATATTAGTCGCAACACTATGTGGATTTAGAATATTTTACATGGGCATTTTTTTCATAATGAGGGAATTGTTTTTTTTTCTGCATTTGCGTATATTAATTTATTTTATTATTTGCCTCTGTTATTATTCATTGTACTGACTGGAAAAGCTTTGATTAACCCTTACTAAAAAACAGGTTGATTGGAAATATTTAAACTAAATTTACTTTTTTGGGTGTAGAAAATTGCATGTGTTAATGGTTATTAATCCATAGCAATTGTAAGTAATTTTGTTAATACAAAGCCAGTGATTTTTATAATTAAAATTAAATTAAGTACATTCAAACATGCCATAGATATACATTTTCCTGTAAATCAGCTTTCAGTTTAAAGTTTACTTTATAGTAGGAGAAAGTGTAGTTCACAGTTTACCATTTAGAGACCCTGTGGGGGCCATATGTGATCCCTACAGGTGTTTTTTCATGGCCCCTAGACTTCCAAGGTGCACCTCTGACTTCTTTGATAACATAAATGTAATGAGACTTGACTCATAATTAAGTGGTTTTAAAGGAGAACTATAGTCAGATTACATCTTTACATATGCAGTACAATACCTTAATGGGAAGTGTTTCTCCCCAGTAGATGTTTCATGAGAAGCAGGATGATTTATTAGACAGCATTGAAAACTCCCACCAAGAAATGTGTGTGTGTGTGTGATATAACTGCTAAACATGAAAAAAAGCTGCCTGACTTCTATTATTGTACTGACCTTTTGACCTCAACAATCCTGGAATGCAGGAGATTGCAGTGGAAATCGTACTTTTCTGCAGGCGTTACATTACACATTAGGCAAAAATGTCCAGGGGAAGGTACCCTTTCATAGAAAACTGGCTGGTACACATCACACACACATTTCCTGGTGCGAGTGTTTTCAAGTGCTGTGTAATAAATCATTCTGCTTCAGATCAACTGGGGAGAAACTAACACCAATTAAATAATGGACCTATTTTAATTTTACTTTGGATAAATGGGTACAATTCCATTTTATTTCCAGTCCTTTAGGACAGATGAACGGTTACGAAGAATCATTTTCATTTATTGATTTAAATTAGCCCTTGTGTCATGTTCTGTTATATGACTATCCAAAGATTTTAAAGCACTCGATTCTGCTACAACCAGCTTCTGTGGAAGTCTGCTTTCTAGTTTCATAACTCTTACAGTAAAGAGCAATTCTCTTAGCTGTAGATTTAGCCTTTTTTTCTCTCCTAGTCTCGCAGGTTACCCTTGAGTCTTTTGTGTTGTCCTCAAAGTGAAAAGAAAAACACTGCTATATTTCTTTTAAGAACCAGTTATTAATATTTACAGCAATTATAATGAAAAAACTTATTTCTGTATATTAAGAAAGGATAGAAGCTAAAAGTGCAGATAATTACCCTGTATATAGTTCCATGATTGGCCTTCAGTTTAAGAGAAAGGCTGTTATGAAATGTAAATCTGTGTTATGTTTTTATTGCATCTGAATGTTTTGAATAACTCACTAGTATGGATTACCAGTTAAATCTGCATATTTATTGACATGTAATTAAATTTACAATAATAAATAAGTTGACAAAGTTATTTGTAGCTGGTGACCATGTACCATTTGTGTAATTATCTTTTTTAAGCCATGAAACACAAACTACTTGCTGGGACCACCCAAAAATGACAGACCTTTTCCAGTCTCTAGGTAGGTGATATTTAGATCATTATATCTTATTTGCAGTTCATTCATTTTTCAGTTTTTGCCTCTAATAAATAGGGATATTTGTTTCCTCTGCCTTTAAAATTCTGAGAATGTAATTTCCCTCACTAGCCGAAAAGAACATATTTTACAAAAGCCACAGTCAGTTTAAAAAATACTTTGTAATTTTGTAATTTTTGTATTCATCCTTTAATATAAAAATGTTACAAATAGAATGATTTAAAAAGCAAGAAAGGGGATTGGGTATCATCTATAGCAAATTATAGTCGAACAACAGATACAAGGTTTGCTAGGCAAGGGAGGGGAGGCAGCAAAAGAAAAGCTCAGTTTACATAAAACTCTGAATCCTTATCTGGTTACATAAACAGGCATCCCACTGATCTATAAACTTTTTTGAATGATCCCTCAAGGTCAGTAGCACTTATTTTCAGTATTATAATAACCTTTAATAAACCACGACTCTTCAATCTGAGCTTTGATGGGTGGTGCATCATTGACATTAACCATATTTTAGGGTATATGGCATCATAACTGAAAAGAAATACCTTGCAAGTATTCCATTCGTTGCTGATTTTTGGCCCAGCACTAAAAATGAAGTAGAACATTATTAACATTAAGTTATTTGTAAATAAAATTTACTGAAAAGTTGATGCTTACAATTAAAGAAATGCCTATTAGATGGAAAGTTTCACACTCCTAGCTGAACCGATACACCCTACTATGTTCTTAACTACATGGATACAAATTTTAATGGCTCTGATTACTATAATGGGACCTGAATACCACACATTGAAAGATTAGGTGCGGGGTTGAGGTATCTATTATCCAGGAACTTTTCCTTTCTTAGTTACAACCTTTCCCAAATTCAAAGGACAAAGTTTTGCTAATAATGGTGTATACAGTATATGTACATAGGAGGGTTAGTTTTGTTTCTATTTTTACAATAACTACTGCAATATAAGAAGTGCATTGTGGTATTTTTGAGCATTTCTGTTATGATTTTATAAAATATATATATTTAGTTTTTTGTGCTATATTTGTTAATATCTTCTAGCTTATTTATATACTCTTTGAAATATAATAAACAGGAAATTTGTTTGGTCAAACAGAAAAACTATAGTTCCTCAGTGTTGAACTGTAGCTTACTCTAAAACTGACCAAACTAGTATTCCTAAGGATTTTAAAGCAAATTCTGTGTCTATTAATCTATAGTATTTTAGGATGACATAGACCAGTGGTGGCGAACCTTATCGGAAAGTGACGTCATTCACCAGCATCTTTCCAGAAGTGCAGGTGGTGATGATTAACATAATTGCGCCTGCGTCTGGGAAGAGTTCTGCTGCGGCTATCCTATCAGTGAGCGAGCGCTCCTTCAGTGTAGGCTGTGGATCACACCTGAAAACTATCAGGTTGGGTCCACAGCCTGCACTGAAGTGGCGCTCGCTCGCTGGAGAAATAGAGGATAGCAGCAGTGGTGACTGCACACGTGCCCTAGGTTCGCCACCTCTGATATAGACTATTATATTATACAGCATAGCCATCTGCCCTTGAGATATAGAGCATGATGTGTAATAATATTAAAAGTTAATTGTTGCAATTAGAGTGCATTAAACTGCCCACCTGATGGTTATTTTTTTTCTGTACCCTGTAATCATTGTTTCTATTTCATGTAATTTCTTCAGGTGACTTAAATAATGTGCGATTCTCTGCCTATCGCACAGCCATGAAGATAAGGAGACTGCAGAAAACATTGTGCTGTAAGTATTTGATCAGTTATGAAATGAATGGCACATGAAGTTGAAGGTATAGAAACATATCAGTAATGTTACTGTAAGATTATGAAGATGTTATAGGTGAAAAACGTGTTAAGAAATATGATAAATTATTCTTAGTGTGTGTATATATATATATATATATATATATATATATATATATATATATATACACACACACACACACACACACACACACACACACACGGGGGTTATTCACTAAGGTGCGAATTCAACTGTCAAATTCCCAAACAGTGGATTCCCATAACAAATCCACGACAATTTTGCCATTGTAAAGTTGCGACAATTTTTTAATGTTAAGATCGCAACAATTTTTCCATTATAAAGTCGCGACTGTGACAATATTCTCATTATAAAGACACAACTGTAACAGTAGCAGCCTATTGTGACTGTCTTTACCTGGTGAACTCGCACCTATACGCAACAATTCGAATTTAGTGAATAAGCCCAGTTTCTTCCTGTTCACATAATATTAGTTGTAATGAAATGTGGTTCAAAGTACCTTATGCCCAAGGTAACACAAAGTGTGTGTACAATAATCCATTCACAAGTACAGTGCTACATAATATGTTGCACTATTCCTAAATGAAACCTAAATAAAACAAAAGCTTGATGGTGCTATACTTAAAGAGAGAGAAGGATTGGCTCAACAAAATATAAGGCCTAAGGTTAATAAAAGAAAAAAAATGGTGCCTCCTGGTTTAAACGTAACATAAACCTTCCAAAACAACATGTTTAAAGGGGAGCTATAGTCCAATTACATCTTTACATGTGCAGTACTATACCTTGGTGATAAGTGTCACCAGTAGATGTTTCATCTTGCTGGTTGATTTATTGCAGAGCCCTGGAAAATTCCCGCACCAGGAAATGTGTGTGTGTAACCATGTACTGGCCAGTTTTCTAAGGGTACTCTCTCCTAGACATTTTTGCGTAATGTGTAATGTAACACCTGCGCACAAGTTAATCATGTTAATGTACACTACTCTTTTTTTGCTTTCAGCCAGCAGTGGTATTATATACCTCTGTTATGCTGTTAATGATGATGAATCCTTGCCAGTCAACAGGTGCACTTGACTTAAACCCTTGACCTTATAGAAATAAAGTATGGATTAATAATATACCTGACTAGATCTTTAAAAAAGTATTTTCCCTAAATGCAGATTTGAACTGCTTCCAATTTACAGTGCAAACTGCTCTTTTTTACCTTAATGAATATAGTATCTTCTTCCAGAAGACAGGGGATATGATTTGTCTGATTTGGTTAAGACTGTACTTAGCTAACACAAAGTTGTATTTTAACTATCTGCTGCACTAGAGTATGTAACTAATGTGCAAGCAGCTTTCAGGTTCATTTCTTAGTTATAGGATCATAACATAAATATGTTTTTCCGGTGTGATGATTTAACTGAAATTGCAAGCAGTGTGCAATTCCAACTTTGTTTTATTTACTGAAGTGGAGCATAAGTGGCTAGCCAGTGGAAGAACATGTAATCAACGCTCAATATTTGCCCTTCAATAGGTTTTTTTTTTTGCAATGCTAAGTTATTATCGATGTGGCAGCTGCTGTTGTGATGTTTATTATTGCAAGCTGAATTTTATTGGCAGTTCTTATTACAACTTGCTGAGTATTGTTATATCAATAAAGAGAATTGTGAACTTTTTTCATAGAGAAGTTTTAATAAAATAGTATTTAGTCAGTCGGCTTCAACTGGATTTTTTGGCATTTGAATTGGTCCAAACACTAAAAAGTATTAAGGAAATTTATGCCTATTGTTAGACACCATTTAAAACAGGCTCAGCAGGCTGAGTCCGTAAAAAAACATCTACCAGGATAAGATTTTTTAATTCTGGAGCAGAGATTTGTTGCTTGTGCCCCCAGTCAAGAGCACATACTTTGCCTAAGGCACTTCTGAAATTGTGAAATAGGATGGGGTAAGTACATCTTAATATACAACAACTTTAGAGAAAGAAACCATATCAAATTTCTGATGTGAAATTAATTAAACTCGTAAGTACTCAGCAACACAGAGCTTTAGCCCTACCATTATTGAAAGACAAAATAGCTGACACTCTGTCACCCCTGCAGAACCAGGAGGTCAGTGAGTTCTCATAAAAACATATGTGTTTTCTGACCTTCTTGATAAAACTCATATCACATCATAAAATATGAATTTGCCATGAATCCTCTATGGAAGTAAATTTGAAAGCTTACTAGGGTCTAGAAGTTTGCATACAAACATACATAAATGTTAGAATTAGGGGTTATTGGTTTTTCCCCATTGTGTTAGTAATTCAGGTGAGAATAACAGGGTTTGTAGTGACCTGAGTAAACTGAAGGTGTCCAAATCTGAAAGTTTTGGTCTTTACAGATATATAATGAGCTGTTATCTTGCAAAAGCATATTTTCAAGGGTCTCTAATGAACAGTGACCAAAAGAGAACTGTTTGTTCCAACCCAAAATGCTTGGTCCAATACCTTATACTTTCCTTTGAGTTACATGGGGCCTCAGCTACATTTCAACATTTGAGGGATTTTGTCCTTAAGCACCAAAGAAACTATACCTCGACCTACCTGGATGACATATTTCTGTTTAGCCAGAAATGAGATACCCATTTGGCAAAGGTACAGGATGTTGTAATCTTCCTCCTGAGCAATTCTGGTTTGACAGCGATTCCAAATAAAAATGTTTTTGTTTTGGAAGAGGCCCAATGTATTGGTTTCAACATTTGCAGGGAACTAATTTAACCTCAGATTATAGATACAGGATGGATCCCGTTTGAATTCCTGTCCCCAGACTAAGCAACAGTTCAAGGCTTTCATGAGCTGTAAGGTTACTGAAAATTTTTCCTCACTTTTCAAACTTAGCTGCCCCAGAAGGTCCATAAGTATAATAGTAAAATGAAACCCTTAAGCAGAGAAATATTTTCTGGAATTAGCACCAGACATTAAAAGAGGTTCCTTTTTTAAACAGATGTTTATAATAATTTTGGCCTGGATGCAGCCTTATCCCAAGAGGGTGAATGGGTGGAGCACCTAGTAATGTATCTCAGCTGGAAGTTGATCCTTGCAGAAATAAAATATGCCATATTTTGGGGAATCTTGAAATATCTCTCAGATATCAGATATGCAGATTTCAGAACATATTAGATCACGCTTCCCTTATGTTGCCCAGAATGTGGAATAAAATACCAGCATCACCAGATGGTTCCAGCTGTACAAAATTAGATATTTCATGTGTTTCATAAGCCAAGTTTACACCATAGTAATGCAGTGCCCTGTCCACAGCACATTGTCTGATGACCTAAAGTGTTCCCCCTTAAAAGATTGAGCAGGGGGATGTGTAAAGGTCAAGTCCTAGGCTGAATTGTAGACAGCCTTAATTTTTCTTCCTATATTGTCAGGAACACCTGGTGTAATGTCTTTTAACCTTTATTCAGGTTATTCTTTCCTCCAGTCAAGTGGGCTATTTCTGTTAGGTGTGTTTTGAAAAGAGTTTTATTTTTGTTTGAAAACTACTCAATAAACCTGTTTGTACTGAAAACAACTGCTGTTTGTGAAGTTACAATTACCTGGAGGGGCATTGCCATTTGACGATTTCTTTACAGTAAGTAGTAGTATATATGTTTGCCAGTAGTGCACATTTTCAGGGTATATTTTCACAGCAACAACAGATATGGCCTTATTGACTAAAGGGTAAATTTACCTGTTGAATTAACCTCTCTACAATTTGAGTCACATTGCCAAAATAGTAGCAAATTCACTTCTTAGTATTGACTAAGCAGAAAATACATTTGTTGAGATAGTGGAGAATGCTGTCAGATGTGTAGTGTGGCTTAGTCAGTCAGATAGAAGTAGGATGAGAAGTCAAGCAGAAGGAGGCAAATCTGACAAGTGAAGGGCAGTGATGTCAGTCTCATCATATCCCACTCACTGTATTCTGTGAATATTCTATCTATTTCACCTTGTCCCTAGGTCATCTTGTCATTTAGACACAGTCACCATTGTCACTTTTGAATGAATGCAATACCAGAGACCTGCCGTAAACCCCCCAATTAGCAGACTTTGAAGTGGAAAAGTCAAACAGGTGAATTCTGAACAAGTCACCAAGTTGTATTCGCACCTTCAACACACTCCACAGCTTAGTCAATAGCAGAAGTACATGTCCATGTGGATGCAAAGTGATGCTTAGAGCTCCATAAGTTTGCAACTATCATAGATGCCAAAACTGGTTGCGTACTCTGCACTTAAATGAACATGGAGAATTGGCAAAGAGATTTGAATTCAGAGCTCTATTTGGACTTTAGTCAGTAAGGCTCATAATCCTTCCAAGTTACATGCTGTCAAATGTCCTAGTGCTCTGTTGAACAGCTGGTGACATGATAAGCTTGGTTATCATCTCCACAGAGTTTGTGAGTATAGTTACAGAAAGGAAAGTTAATAATGAAAGTTATATGAAGCATTAAATAAAAGTATAATTTAACTCACCTGGGATTTAGGGAAATATTGCAGCTATTACCTCCAAGAGCCAGTTAGGTGATGCTTTTAAATGTGAAATTTAGTGCTGTCTCGTCTAATTGACTCTGCTGTCAATAGTGCAGACATAGCTCCCACAGACAGAGGTTTAACAGTAATCAGATGGATTTTGTATACCTTTCAGCAAAGCTGTTTCTGTGCCCAGCTCATGATTTTTTCTTTATTTATTCATTCATTCGAAATAAAAGTGGGCCTGCTTTGTCCTTCTACTATTCTGCTTCTGTAAAAAGAAAAGTCTGGAGGCACGCACTGATGTTTAAAGGTTGTCTAACCTTTCTTTCTCCTATTTCCTTTATAGCTCAACATGGTGTTTGAACAATTAGGATATCTGGCATACTGAGCAGCACTAAATATTACCTATAGGAATCTATAAGTTCCAGACCTACGTAAAAGTGGGAATATCAAAAAAACGGTCGCTGTTCTGAGTAACACTGTATTACAGCATATTGAGTTCCCACATTTCCTTATGGGATCCATTTTTTATTCTTTTGGTGTTACTGGTCCCTAAATTTATAACCTTATAAATGGTTATTGCTGACATCAGATCTTTCACAACACTTTCCTTTGTAGAAGCTTCTTTTTGAAACACACTATGTCCATTGAGCAAATGCTTCCCTGAGGATCATGCACTGGCCAATGCTAAAATGGATAAAACTAGACATTGCATTCATTTTGTGTGATGTCATGGAAACATTGCTTATGTTTTATAATAGCTCTGTATAAGCATCAGCATCATCACACGCTGTTCACGTAAGCTCAGTGATGACTTACACAATCACGTCACTCATTGTTGCCCTCCAATCAAGTAATCACTGCGCATGCCCAAACAGTGCATGATGATGTCGAGGCTCATCTGCACTAGCAATGCCTGATGACAGCACTATAGCATCGGTTCCTCCTAGTACCATTATACTTTTTATTTGCTTAATAAAGTCTGCTCCAATTCTTATTTACAATTACTGTTTTCTAAATTGTGCAAGGTACACCTTACAATATCTCATTTTCAGTTATAGGTTTAGTTCTTCTTTAGCCCTCTATATCTTCGTTACTGTAATTTTAAGCACTTTGCCTCTGGAAATATATAGCAATTGTAAGTTGTTTTTTCCCCCCCTTATTAATATGTTTGGAAAAGTAATACAGGTTTGGGTTACATAAATGATATATACTGCTAAGGAGAGATAAGCAATAAGGTTTGGCTTCTGCTCATATATTGAAATAGCTAATGTCAAGAAATACACTTATTGGTTAACTCGAATGTTTTTGTAGAAGATCCATCAGATGGTAACCAAAATAACTATGATATATATATATATATATATATATATATATATAT
>WMED01018740.1:0-12617 GCA_019650415.1 Pipa parva | reverse complement strand
GTCTAACTGAAAGCCGGAAGCGCTGATTGGTGCGCTCCCGGCTTTCTATTGGCTCATGTGCCGATCGGGTCACATGAGTCAAATTCAAGGAGCGCAACGGCGTTTAGCAAGAGGGTGCCGGTGTGTGCACCCCCTTGCTAATTGCGCCCAGGGCAACGGCCCACTCCGCCCATACGGAGAACCGGCCCTGAATATATATAATAATGGTCAATTGTGTACCTTTGCTAACCTAAAAGACAAATACAGTCATGCTAACTGTGTGTGATTTTAGATATCTTCAACTGCAACAAGCAGCACAAACTAGGCTGGCAACTATAGATACCACCTTGAGATGTACTGACAAATTTGCATTCACTTAAATTGTTGTAACAATTTTATTTTCATCTCTAGCAATAAACTCCAGTTTATCCAAACTAATGTGTAAATGGCCATAAAAAACATCTGATCGTGATTGTTATCAAGATATTCTAGCAAAATTATTTTCAAATTACATCTCTGCTTATAAAACTCATACTCAACACCATACAGGTTACAATCATAGCTCCTTACTATTTAACCTAAATTCTTCAAAATATGGGTTTGCCCCTGTCGATTTTTTACACATGGTCTGGACAGGTCCTCAACTTGTGAGTTTAATCATGAAAGTCCAAACAAATATAAAGGTCGGAATTCACATTTACAACTTATATTAAGGTATTTAGCAAACTCTTTGATGTGGCGTAATAGCATTCAGTTCAAAACACATACTATGGTCACAGACTTGTGGAGCACTATGCACCAATTCACATGCATGTGCACAAATAATTCAGCTATTCATCAAGTAGCAGAGGCTGTTGAAATAGCTAATTTAGCAAGGTGTAATATGACACAGTGGGTTTACGTTAGATTTAAACTATGCTTGCAGGGGCTTTCAAAGAGCTAATTTGCTTTAGGTTTTCTGCTTTGGCTTCCTGACTATTGTCTCCCAGTTTTTTCTGGTTCTCCTGTGTTTATGTAACAGTTCCTCAATGATCCCTATGTGGTCTGTAGGAGTATAGCTGTACAGCATCTGCATTGAGTATTATCCAGCTTCCACCAATGGGAGGTTAATCCAAAGGTGTAAGGATAACTTGGGATTGCAGGGCACCACAGCAGGTTTGTCGCAGTCATGTCTTTACTATGGAAATATTGTCGCAGTCGCAACTTTACTATGGGAATGTTGTTGCAGTCACAACTTTGAAAAATTGTCTCGGTCGCAACTTTACAATGGGAATATTGTCACAGTTTCTGTGACAATTTCCAATGGTCTTAGGCAACCCCCTGGAAAATTGTCATTCGACCCCCAGGTTGAGAAACACTGGTTTAGTTAAACAAGCTTTCAAGCCAGGCAAGCAACAATCATTATTAAAACAGGAGTCAAAAGCAATGAAGTAGCCCTCGAGGAAATACGGTTGCAACTGAATTTTACATGGAGGGTTTATAGTAGATGTTTAGAAAAAGGAGTTCGAAAACCATTCCATAGATCATGTTTTGGGTCCGCTACTGCCTCATTTTCAAAGAATAAAGTTGTTCACGTTAATAAACCTGGAACTTCCACAAATCCCAAGTCTACTGTCATTATTTTCAAGATGCGTTCTATCGTTGTTTAAAAGAAAAATTATGGGTGCGGATTATTTTAGGGCCAGGGCCAATTTTACAATGATCAAATCTCAAGTGTTGTGCTGGTAAAACTTTGAACTAGAACAATTAACTATGCATGAAGGTATATTGTTTCTTGCTAAAAACTTTTTTTTTCAGGCTTTATTTCCCCTTTAAACGATAGGAAGTTAGAGATTTATTACCTGAGCTGCAGTTATCAGCCCTGCCTTGCTGAAGACACTTCGGTTTAAAGATTAACAGTGGATTGCTCTGAACTTGATCACTTCTTAAGAGTGACTTCAACATTCAGCATCAAATTAAAAGTTACAAGAATGGCACATGCAGCGACTATAAAAGAAACCTGTTAAGTCTCCTGTTATTCATTTATTCGTTCTTATATAGCGCTACTCTTTTACGCAGCGCTTTACAGAGATTCATCGTTCACTTCAGTCCCTGCCCCATGGAGCTTACAATCTAGTTTCCCTATTTTGCCACACACACAGATGTATTCATCTATATTAGAAGTCTGTTTATTTGGTATAGTGAAATTCATAGAAGAATAAGGATTGCTTTACGGGACATAACGTCACATGGAGCGTTCTGTCTGTTCTAGCCGATGTCATAAAAAATCTAATAAAGCTAGTTGAAAAAAAAAAAAAATACAATTGTAGCTTGGGAAGGGGCAGGGTTAGGTTTTGTTGGTCACGTGACGGCGGCAGGCAGCCCTTCTGTCGCCCCTAAGCTGTACGCAGGCGCAGTGTCAGCTTTGCTCCAACGGCCGCTGAGCGCTACTGTCTGGCGAGAGTTGGGGGGGGGGGGGGAATAAAGCAACACAAATAATAACAAAAAGTGACGCATCCAGAGTGCTCTTGCGTCATCTTCACCACAGAACTGAACCGTGAGGCTCAGGGAAACTTACGCCATCTGTAAACTAGGAGGGGGCGGCGAAAAGAGCGGACAGGAGTGAGGGAGGGGGAACCGAGGTGCCTCTATCCAGTGACGCCAGATCTGACCCCCGATCTCTGGATGCCCCAGCAAGATGGTGACCAGCCGGTCATATCCCGTCTGCCTTTATTATTATTACCAGTGACCGGGGGGGCTGTGGACCCGCGAGGGCAGCACCACCCCAGCACAGAGGTCCATCTGCGGCCTCCTTCCTCACCCCCGGAATTAAGAGGGATCGGGGCGACCAGTTTGTGCCTCAGGCCTAGTCCCAGCCCTCTCCTTGCTGTATGTATACACACAGCTGTCATATATGTATAGGCGGCTGTCAAGCCCAAGCGGTGTCCATGAGCCGCCCCCCGACTCTTCTGATATCCCAAGGGGCACTGTGCGCCCAATGCTGCCCCGTTTAAGGGGCTACTCCTTTACCTGCCCCAAACGTATGGATCATTTGTTGCCTTAAAGCCCCGGCATCTGTCTTGTTTCTGAAGGGGAGTAGATCTCAAGCTCTCAGTGTTGGGGGCATCATCCCTGGCATCCTCATTTCAGTAGCAATCCTTCCTAGCCTTGCAAGGTGCCCTCCTCCCCTCCCTGGCATTAACTGGATTGGGATAGTACCCACCGCAGACGTACAAATGCCAAGAGAAGCCGTCATGCAGGCCCCCCAGCTTCAGTATGACTTCTTCTGCGATGAGAATGGCCCTAAATGGAAGGGGCTGTTGGTAGGAGCCCTCAAGAAGGTGAGAGGTGTTCAGTATTTTCCACAGGCCTTTAATGAGACTTGAGATAAAGTTTGAATTTTGTATTACTGTTGGTGACAGTATCCTGGGGATGCCAACTTTTCAGGACTGTTTACATGTATGGAATGCCAGCCTATGCTGCAGTGATGTATTTATAAGGGTTAAAGTTTAGTGTGATGAAGTGTATTGTTACCATGCCTCCCTATGGATAAGTCAGAGCAGTGATATCATAGTCTAGCAAAATGTATTTGAGCTAAACAATGAAGTGACTGATCTAAAATGCAGGCTGTGATATCTACACATCCCAATTATATTGTTGACTATGACAAGAACATCTGTGTGCTTTTTTTTTTGTTTTTGGTTAAGCCTGAAAGAGATGTTGCTGTTTTGAAAGAGCTTTAGTATTTATTTTGTCTGTAGTCCTAATGGAGGGGAGGGTTAAGTCATGTGTCATTTGCAACCATGTAGTAGTTTGGCTGTCATTTAATGTCCATAGAAAGTGATTAGAGCCTGCTCTAGTAAAAAGATCATTTTAAATGAGCTTTTATCATTTAAAAGGTTTTGAGAATAGTGATAGTGCCATTTATTCTGTACTTTGTCTTAGTTCAGTTTAATGAGCATAGTTGATATTTTTGGCAAATGTCTTAGAAAATTAGTCACACTTTAAGTGTTTAAGACACATGTGCATTACATGGCCAAGAAATCAGTGTCATACTGATGACATTATTTTAGGGCAGTAGTCATTGGTATGCAGTACGTGTGGCCTAACAATTACAATTAATTTGATGGGCAGTTTTTTCTTTGCTTTTTGGTACAGCATATTTAACTTTGGTCAAAATGCTAGTGTGTTCCTAACTTTCAAGAAAAAAAAAAACTACTAAAATGCACTTTGAGACAAGCTTTGGTTGCACTTTTTTTTTTTTTTTTAATTAAACTGTTATCGCTATGCATTTTGTATAGATAACCAGTGTTTTATCTTGTTGCAGTGCACATATGTAAAGTGTAGACAAGTAATTATGCTCATTTTGGATGTTTGGTTGCACTATTCACTTTGTAGATACTACCTTGAGACATTTACAGTGTAAAATAATGTAACTTTCTTCAGTACAATACGCTTGGTTTTAGTGTAGCATAAACTGGAGGTGCTGTAGGCTACCTTTTGGAGTTACATTATTGTTTTATATATATATATATATATATATATATATATATATGAAAGATACCATTAACAGTGATTAATTTCTATGTGTTTATTGCTCTCTGAGATCTGACAGGTGGTACAGCTAATGGAATGTCAGAATAAGTTGTGCTCTTAAACTACCATATTTTGTTTAATAATCTGCCCCATTTGATTTGTATTTCAAAGGAACAGTTCAATTATTATCATTTATTTGCCTGTGAAATGATTTTTACTGTATTAATTTACTTGTAAGTCTTCTCAGTTTACAGCCATTATCATGCCGAATACTCACCTCTAATCTGCTTCCTCTACAGCAGTCTAGTTTGGAATCTTAAGTACAGTAACTGATTCATCAACAGATTCTAGAATTCTGGAAAAAGTAAAAGCTTAATTCATGCAAATGAATTGTTGGCCCTTCTTTTTGATTCTATTCAAAATTCTTAGTTCTGATAGTGAAATCTATTTGAGATTCCAAGTTCATCTGTAGTAGTTTCAAGAACAGTGACGTCTGTAGGAAAACATTTATAAGTTTTAAAACCACTGAGAAAAATGTATGTAATTGTATATATTTTATAGTTTTAATTAGATTAGAAATTGTTGAATTCTGAAATTCTCATTTCAGAAACATTGTGAAACTATGTATTTAACAAAGTTTCAGCACCAGAGGATGTTTACACCTGTGCTAGTTTTATAACCTTAGCATCCAATAAGTACATAGCTTTGATCTGTGTTACATTAAAAAAAAAATGTAACCAAGTTTATGGTTGATATAGATAACAGAACCAGTGCAAGTTTTCCACCAATGTGAATTTATTTTTCACAGAGAGTATTAAGTTTATAATTGTTGCCTAAATGCATAGTTTATATTACAACATACTTTAAGGAGAGAATGTGTGTGTTTCCTATTGTTTTTGTAAATATTTATCTCAATCTGTATATTTTTGTGGATGAATGTACATAGAATAAAAGCACAGTTTTGGTAATCCAATTGGGTCACTGGTTACCAGTCCATGCATATATGGGTAGCCCTGATTATTCTTTCAAGCAATCAGCCTTGTTTCAATCTACTCTAAGGTTCCTGAGGGTTCCCCTTACTGGTGTTTAAGTTGAATTCTCTGACCAATTACTGATTGCTGAAAGCCATTTCATGCATTTTGTTTGTTCAGTCAAGCGCCTAAATAATTTAAAGCAATCCATTTTGATTGGGATGCAGTGTGAATGTTCCTGTTGTGTACCCCATGTTTTGATTACTTGCCCCATTTCCAATTTTAGTGTTGGTTCACATTATTTAGGCATCTATTATACAGCAGACAGTATCCAATTCCAGCAACATTAAAAAAAAAGCAGGTCGAAGATTCACAAATCACATGAAACTACTGTATGCAATCTGTTAAAGTGGAATCACACTAACATATGATTATGGTGCATTAACTTTACAGTACCACAGATTACCAGGGTGCACTTTTATTAAGAGCATGGTGTGAATTTGAATATCCACAGAAATCCAAGTGATATACCTACATATGAGTGATCAGGGAAACTTGAAATCTCTGTCATGTGAAAGACGCCATATATATCATTAAAGAAATAAGCATATGTTGACATCCTCTCTCTCTGGTCATCTACATATGTTTGCCGTAGCATAGGTTCAAGCTTCCATAATTTCCTCTCTATGAAAGTATGAATATAGTTTATAGACTTCAAAGCAACTCCCCAAGTCGACACATTTTCATAAGTGGTACAATGCTTGCCCAGGCTTAAAGGGGAATTACAGTCTGGGCTACTGCACGCTTGGGTATGTTCAGTGATTGTTTTGCAGAAGGTTGAAAATTTCAGCCTAAACAAATTTTTAGTCTTTAATTCTATTTGATAATGAATAGTATATGAAGAAACCATACAATAACATTGGCATACCAAGAACATGCATATATAAATTTTGTAATCAGAATCAATAACTGGCTAGTATAATATTATTTTCAGGTACAGAAAAACCTTTAGTTTTTTGTTTTTTGTTTTTTTTTATGTAAAAGTTCCTCACATATACAAAAACCCTTTCAGTCTTCTAAATGCAAGGGTGATCTTATCACAGGCAATCTTTACACCTCTGTATTATTAAAGTGCACCTGTCACCTTAAAACTTATACTAATTTAGGTTGTACTAATTAAACATTTTTGTAAAAATAGATGTATTTAAAAATGTACTTTTAAACAACATTTCTGTCATCTTCCCTTTCTATTTAACTTGCACTTCTGTATTTATCTATGTTGTTATTTCATTATTATGATCCTTATTCATTATATTTGTTATGTAATTTCAATATTTATTCCGTAGTGAATATGTTTTGTATGTTCCCTTCAAGGCCTGCGATCTTATAACTTACATAGGGACATCTAGACTCTACTTTTATGTATTGACAGATACTATATATTTATAATTGTTCTATTTGAACCATTTCACTATTGTCCCGACTAAGCATGCTGGGACTTGTATCCTCTATATCGGCTTAATTATCCTGTGATCGCACTGTGTTGCCGTTGTGTCATGACGCAACAATGCTATGCACGATGATGTCATGTCATTGTGTCTCCTCAAGCCTGGGGATTTTGTATTTAAACGCCAGCAGTGTCTAAAAGTAACCACCGTGAGAAGAAGCCCAGTCTGGTGTGAGGGATGCCAGCTCTACTTTCTCCTCTCTGAGTCTATATAGAGCGTGTGCTCCATGTTTTTTTGAGAGAACTTCTTCTATGACGCTGACTGTTAGAGTACATAATGGTAACCATTATTTAAGCACACAGACCTTATAATTATCATTACTCCTTAAATTCTGCTACACAGTATTACAGCATTTACCTTTATGTACTGGAGTTATCTGTATTTATCCTGATACACTTTTCTGTGATGTTACTTTAAACTCATTTTTGAATATTACTTTGTTGCTGGTATCTCCTCCCTTGTTGTTGTCCAATTATGGACATGGTTTTTAATAGTTTTATTGTGTTTTCTCTTTTTTTCACTGTTAAAAGATTTGTTTCTAATAAAATATGAGTGTGTTCTATTTCAGTGGGTTCTGTTTCCCCACCATCATACATTTTGTCATCTTCCCTGTCAGCCTACCTTTTCTTTCCTGTGTGTCGGGTGGGGCTAAATGATTGACATTATAGCTCCTCCAAACAGATCTATAATGTCAATTATCATCACCCGACCCAGGAAAGAATAGGTAGGCTGACAGGGAAGATTAAATGTACCATTTTTTAAAAACAGATATATTTACAAAATGTTTATTTCATTAGTAGAAACTAAATTAGTATTAGTTTTGAGGTGACAGGTGCACTTTAATAACACAAGGGTGTAAAGATTGACTGTGATAAGAGTTTTTCAGGTGACAGGTACACTTTAAGCTATTTTTCTCTTTAGAATAGCCTTCCATGACTAAAAGAAAGAGAGAATCATTGCAGTCTACCAGTTTTCTCTGTGTTCATGATCTTTCACAACCACTATTTCTAATTTTCAGAGAGTGTTCATAATTTCCAACTCAAATGTCCTGCTGTCCTGTTCTGTTTTTGTTAAGTATCTTACCTTGCTCCCAGCTCCCTCGGTGCGGCGTTCGTGCCACTGCTCTCGTGCGCGCATCTCCTCATCGCGGCCAGCCTGCCTTCCTGCTCCCTACTTTACTGCTTGCTTGTATCCTCATTCACAGTCTGCCTATCTGTTCCTGCATCCAGTCTGCCTGCCTGCCTGTCTGTCCCTGCATCAATAGTTTGCCTGTCTGTTCCTGAGTCCCAGCCAGCATTGCTTGTCTCAGCTTCTGCCATTGTTTGTTCTTTTGCCCTTCCACTGGTGGTCAGCTATTCCTTGTGACTGCGACCTGGGAGTAATTGGCTGAAAAGCCCATACCTCCTTGCATGGGTCAAAGGTGAAGACCGGAGGGCTCCTTGGACTTCGTACCCAGGGATTAGCTGGTGCCAAGACCACTGTGGTACCTTGCTGCTCGTCTCCTTCTCCCCCTTCTGCTGACGAATCATTATAGGTTTCCTCTGGGAGAGATCAGTAACCAGCTTATATAATAAATACATGTGTGGGGCATAGAAAAAAATATTATTATTGTTGTTGTTACTCTTCATTTATTTTCCAGCAGGACTGTACAAATTAAGGAATAAAGATTAGGTATGGCATCAAAAATTAAAGAATCATTTGACAGTAGCAATGTAATAATGAAACAATATAAATGACAATACAGTACTGATATACTTAAGCCTTCTAGCAGAGTGATTTTAGAGACTGTGAGAGAAAGTAGAAGAAATAAAATATATCGTGTATATTAGAAAAGTACCTTTACCAAAAATATTATGGGTTTTTAGCTTTTTCTTTTATTAAAATGTTTAAAAGTTTAATTTATTTATTTTTGCCAAAATGGAACATAAATATCAACATAAGGTATATTTTACCTTTGGAGATACCATTTATTGATGTGTTTTTAGCAAAACGCTTTGACTCCCCAAAAATGAATGAGAACTACAATTGACCAATTCACTCAGCTAAACAGTATATTCTTGTTGTATTGGAGGTTTTTGAAACCTTTTCTTAGTTTTCCTTAGTAGGCAGTTTTACATCAGGAGAGTTATTTACCAAATTCATTTGGATTGTAAGCTCCATGGGGCAGAGACCTCCATCCTCTTGTTTCAATCACAAATGAGTAATGTAACTTTATGATTTTATTCTTGTAACTTGTACTGTTAAGCACTTTCCCATGTCTGTATTATAATTATAATGTTGAATTGTACAGCACTGCATAACCTAGTGGTGCTTTATAAATAAAAATATACATACATAAATATACAAAGTGAGAATTCTACAAGTATAGTAAATATGCGTCGTTATGTTCAGATGTGGATTTGCTACTTCTTATTCACTAAACAGACTATTCCCTTGGCCAGGAAAGCAAATGGTGACAAATTCGCTCACTTCGCACAATGGTGAATTCCTCCCTTAGACTTTCCTACTGAAAAGTATCTGTTAACAAAGCACCTATTTGGGTGTTATCCTTATGCCTGAAATAATCCATATTTTGGGGCATATTTATGAAAGTTAGATCATGAAAATACAGTTGTCAGACATTTCGCTGAATTTCTTACTGCTTGTATATAATACTCAGTGTTTCCATAACTTGCAACACAGTTTTCGGACCATGAACCCTTTAATTAAAGCAGCTGTATATGAAAATGGTAATGAAACCAAAATGTTTCAGTAATGGGTACGTGAAGTGACAGTGTAGTCCAGGGGTTTCAAACTCTGGCCTGGGGGCTAAATCGTGCCCTCAGTTTAATTACATTTGACTCATGAGAAAATACCAAATGTCTACTAGAGCTGGCCAGCCAGTAGACAGTGCATGCACCACTTAATACTACAAATCCTAGAATTTTCTGTTAGCGCGCCAATCAAGACCCACAAGTGCCTCCTCCACTGTTCACATTAATTAGCGACCTCATGCTACCAGTCACATCGGGACACCAAAAATGAAGAAACAAAAGGTGGAAAATAGGAGATTTCAAGAAAAGTGGGAATCAGAATATTTGTTCACAAATGTAATAGACAGACCTGTTTGAAAAGGTTAATTGTTATATCTGATTAGAAGGAAAAACATACTCAACTGTAGACATTTTTCAGTAAATATCAAGGTTGGCCCCTGACTTTGTCCAAGGTTTTAATTTTGGCCCACTGTGTATTTGAGTTTGATATACCTGGTGGTAACCAATAAAGGTATTTTGTTATATGATTTTAATAAAAAACTTTTTTTAATAAACCTTTATTCAACTTAGCTGCTGTTGTTGCAATTAAATGTTTGTTTATGCTAGTAAAAAGACTGTTATCAGTTTTGGACTGGCGAGAAAGGACCCATAAGAGGCCCACCCTCACCAACCAGTATCATGTGATGTCACTGGACAGGCTGCCAGGGAAAGGTCCGTAATGCCGGGTAGGCCTGCTGGACCAACTGCTACTGGGGCTGTCAGGATGATTCTGTTAAGAATTGCTGCCAAGACTACACAGAAAATGAGCATTGTGAAAATCTATCTATAAGCCAGCAAGCAATGCTAAACTGTGTGTTTTATTAATGACCAGAGCTCTTAGCATAACTAAATATTGTACTGCTACCATGTTTTGTGAATTAGGTCAATATATATTTTATTATATTGGTTCGACTATATGCTGACAAGAGCAGCAATCTCCTTCCACTTATCTCTTTTAGTGCTATTGTTATAGCAGTGATGCTTCTGTTCATTTGTCTTCTATTGAGCATTTACACTTTACTCCCTCATAAAAGTATTTTTAAAATCTAAATTTTGTTTTAAACTGCTGTGCTTCTGGGACTACATGTATATTTGTTACATTTGTCCTTGATGGGTTAAACCTGGAGTGAGCAACCTACGGTTCAGAAGCCTTATGTAGCTCCTCAGACTACTCACCATGCCTCTGTTTGGGATCCCGGCTCTTGGGGGAAGGGCCAATATCGCTGTGTGTGTGTGCCAATCAAACTTTAGCCCAGCGCACTCCTCCCCCTGTGTGGCTTGGAAATATTTTTTCCTAGTGGGAGAGGGGGCAAAATGGCTCCCTTCCTAAAGAATGTTGCCAACTCCTGGATTAAACAATGGAGATCCGGAACTTCCAATATCCAGATAAAAGCGTACTTTTTACCTCACCCTATGGCATGAAACATATACAATTTGGGATATGAGGTTGTCTCCTCTCTTTTTTTAATGATTTGAAATAAAAACTATGCTTTTATTTGGATATTGGATGTGCCAGAACCTTTTCTGTATTGAAATCATTCTATGCAGTGTGCAGAACACTGATGCTACAGAGCACTCAATCCAGCAACTCATTGCTACATTTGAGAGGTAAGCTTATATTAATGATCACCGCACCTGTCAGCCATAGCAGTCTATTTGTTGTTACACCTACAGTTAAACAATAGAGGCTGATTTTTTTCTGTGCTCTTGGTGTTTTTACTGATACTAGATTTAGATTGTAAGCTCTATGGGGCTGGGAACTCCATCCTCATGTTTCAATCATGGCTTGGATCTTAGAGTGATGTAACTTCATTTAATGCTTGTAATTTACATCACTTGTTCTATGCTAATCACTTTCCCATGTCTGTATTATTATTGCATTGTTGTATTGTATAGCACTGCGTAATCCATTGACCCTTTATAATAAAAATATACATACTAGCAACCATTTAAAAGTTGAGGTATATATCTAAATAATCACATAGGTGTTGTACCTTATGTCTAGTTAACCTTCTCTGCCCCAGTCATACACTTTTTATAATGCTGCTGTTGGTGAGGTTTTTGTTGCTGTCTGAATGTTAATAGTGTTTATTACAACTGTCTGTTTATCACAAGATAAAAAAAAGTATTAAATATTTTTCTTTTGCAGTAATCATGACTTCCCTTTTGTTTCCCCATAATTTAGTGGACTTTTAAAAAGTTTTAGCTATAGAATTACCATGTTCCAATTTCCAACCCACATTTGATTGGATGTTATTTTTTTTATTGCTGCTTACTGCAGACTATTAAATGGTTAATAAGATCCCCAAATAGAACTGCTTCCTCAGCCTGCCTTATAAATACTTATCAGATTTTTTTACGTTATTAAAGTTTTTTTTAGTTATTTCCTTTTTTTTTTCTTTTCTAATTAAATGTCAACAATTTTTGTTTAGTTTTATAGCTGTTACACCTGGATTCCCTGGCTGCTCCTTTGGGTCAGTGGCCCAAGCATGCTCCATAGTATCCCTGTTCCAGTTGTTATAACTAACTCTTTAAAATGAAAAATATTGTATTTTTTTCCAAACATCAAGCACAACAGCTTAGTTTTATAGTACCAAGAGAAGTCTCCAACAATTGTTATTAAATAGGTGATAGCAAGATAAAAACACTGTGGGGATTATTCACTAAGGTGCGAATTCGACTGTTGCATTCTCAAAGAGCGGATTCCCATAGCAAAACTGCAACAATTTCCCCACTGTAAAGCTGCGACAATTTTAAAAACCAAATACAATGCAATGAACTAAATTAGGATTTTAACATAGACAAGGACATTGATTAGCTCCTGAGGAAGCCAAGAATCGTTGGCGAAACGC
>WMED01018738.1:0-10737 GCA_019650415.1 Pipa parva | reverse complement strand
TCCTAATTGGCAGCTGCAGCTGTACTTCACATATCCCGACAAGCAGCCGCGACTGCCAATTGGGAGATTTAAAGTTGAGCCACGGCTGCACGTAACCTCTCCCAGCTGGTACTCTCTAAAAAAAAAATGCTAGGGGCGACCCCCTTGGCAGGCAGCACCCCTAGCATTTGCCTATACTGCCTAATGGCAGTGCCGGCACTGTTTGGACCTTACAATCTAGTTTCCCTGTTCAGTTACACACACTTAGACAGACAGAGATGTATGTACTTGGATTGCGGGAGGAAACCCGCGCAGGTGTGAGAAGCACATACTAACTCCATGCAGATGAAGTCCAGGGTATGGCAGAATTCATTTTTGCAAAAATTTGTTTCAATTCAGCTACATTGTTGTAAAGTCAATTTTTCATGTTCACTATTATTATGTATTGTCACTGAATTGTTGAAAATCGTTCCAAGGTGAAATGTAGTGATTTCTGAGCTTAGTCAGGTAAATAGTGAACTGTTATCTTCATATGGATCTGTTTAAAGGAAACAATCTGTTTATTCACACCAATATGCCTCTTGGCACTTCGACACATACAGTATGTTGAAATGTTGAATTTTGCAGTTAAAAGATGTCAAAATGGTGCTTAAATACATAGTAATGTCACAAGCTGAGACAATTCCCTACACTGAAAAAAAAAAACAATCTTTGCTGAATTTGCTAATTTGTGGCAAAATGTCTTAAAATAACACTTCTATGGGACAAATCACAGTGTGATAAATATGCCCTTATTAAAGTTAACACATTAATACATCGTGGTGTCTTTAATGGTTATATAAGTCTTGGGGGGGAATTCAGCAAGCTCCGAAGTGAGGTGCGTATTGTTCGCCTCACTTCGGAACAACTGAAATGCGCATGCTGATGTCCTGCACGCGGATATCAGCACGCGCATTAAAGGGATTCCCCTCCCGGCGAGAGCACTCGAGTCTCCTCGCCGGGAGGGGAATCCCTTTAATGCAGGACATCAGCGAGCGCACGAAACTGGAATCCTTTTAGAGCGCTCGCTGATGTCAGCGTGTCAGCATGCGCATTTCAGTTGTTCCGAAGTGAGGCGAACACTACGCGCCTCACTTCGGAGCTTGCTGAATTCCCCCCTTGGACTCTCTGAGCCTAGAATAAAGGCAAAAATATTGGCTCTGTCAAAGAACAACTGTAACCAATACGCAGCAGCTCTGTATCTATGGTGCAAGTTTGCTCTGAGGCCATACCATAAATTAAGACTTTTTGGATTTTAAGATTTAGGATTTTTACAGTGCTTGGATCCCTTCTCACTCTCGGAACTGCATCCATTTTAAACTATCTTCTGATCAATTTAATATAACTCTAAAAAAAGAAAGTGATAAAAAGGTACATATTGAAATCAACTATTGCAATGCCCGGCAATGCATTACACAGCGATCTAGGTTATCATGCCCTAAGTTAGAGGGAAATTGAAGATTCACAACCCTCTATTTTCTGTAAGTCTTGCTCAGCTGGACCATCTTTAAGATGTTTAACTATGTAATGCATTCTTATATGAGAATGTGGGAAGGAAAGTAATCTATTAGAGACTGGGAGACCAGAAGCTGCTGGAGAGAGATGACAACTAGGATGCTAGGTGTCTGACAGCACAAAGTTTAATGACACAGTTCTGGTAGTAATCTCGAGCAGGGTGACCGGCAAGAGTGAAATCAATGAGAATGTGACAATGTGACAGTAAATTCACAGCCAAGGGACAAACGGGATGACAAATGAAACTTGAAAGAAAAAGATAAAGATGGACAGAGATAGTAGCTCCATGACCAGGACTACAATGATCAATAGAAATTTGACAATGGCAGAACTAATACAGTGACCTAAGAGGTGAGAAACACATAATGAACTATAGCACACAGCTCTCAGACAGCTAAAATCCCATGGCAATGTCTGCCTGACCAGCTTTGCTAACCACTGGACACTGATAGATATGTATTGCTTTATAAAGCAATGTACAGTCATAATGAATACTGCATTCGGCAGTCCAAAAAAAAAAAAAAAAAGAAAATTGTTTACCAGGAGAGCTTGCAATCTTTTTTTTTATTACATCTTTTTTTGATGGCTAATGTCTTCAATTTATCAAGTCTCCCATGGTAAACCCTACTTTAACAGACCCTATTCATCAACCTGTCTACAAAATATCGCTGTTTGTAATTTAAACTCTATAGAGAACTGATACTGGAGAACTTTGTTCCCATCTGGCCTCACTGTCTGATTAATCTAGACCAAATATTCCCATAAGATTTACAATTGTGCTGTGTAATGAGACCGTCATTAAAATGGTCTACAGTATGTGCTCCAGGGTAACAGGAAACATACAGCCTAGTAAACACAAGCCATAGTGATTAATTTTAAACAAGGTTGTCAAGCTGGTAGTTTTTTTTTGGGGCCATTTAGAAAACAAGTACTTATTTTACCTCTCATCTTTTGCTTCAAATAAAAGAAATTGAAAATGCTGCCCTGCACTACTGAGAACACTGATGAGTACTTTGCTATGTAAAATTAAGTATAAAAATAAAACATTTTATAACTAAACATAATATACACTATTAACCATATTAAAGACTCAGGCAGTGCAGCAACCTTAAACTGATCAGGTGATTTGTCTCTAACAAGTAAACAGACTTTTCTCCCTCCATTCATGTTACACATTCAAGACAACTGCTCAGATTATTTGACCCACTACACATTTTACTGCAAGCAAGAGGTCTATTAATCCATAGCAACCAATCAAAAACTGGCTATCATAATTTTAACTCCTTGTTACCAATGAACTCTGGTGTAGTAGGCTATGATTGAGGATCTTCATTGCCACCCAACCCTGAACTAGGGCCCTAGGATCTGGTAGTCACAGCCAAGCTCCCTGGAGAATCAGGCCTAGTTTCAATATCGACTACTGTAACCCCTGTTGTTAATCCCCTGGTTCCTAGACCTCTATAAATGATTGCCCCTGTCAATGCAAAACACATCCAATAGTTCAGCATTGACTTTAATTTTACTATCATAGCTACCACTCTAGAATTCACAGGCAGTCAGATCACTGCACAAAAAGCCTTTGCTCTTTTGGCACCTTCTAAACACGCAATCTATTCACAAACATAAGTGTAAAACAAACATATGGTGTTGTAACCGATGGCTGCATTAGGTTACGGCACAAATAAAAATTTGCACCTATGTTTGTGACTAGACCCCATAGTATGATAATGAGCTCAATATCAGAGTGGCCCATTCTAGCTTATGAATAGGCATTCAGTTCTGCACTGAAGATAAGTAGATCAGTAATGTTTGTTTAGCAGGTCTGGGGTTCCACACTGCATTGCATAATTTCTGAACATTCTATTTAAGTTTATTTTGGTTGTATGTTCATGTACATTGTCTGATTTCTATGGACATGCAATATAGCTTTTGTATATTGTAAAATATGCTTGCTACATTCAGCAGAATACAGCAGTGTCCATTAAAGTTGTTTGATGGAGTAAATTCACAAGTAATTAAATTACTGTAGCTAAGCTGTTTGAAGCTATAATGCAAACAACAGAGGTAGGAAGCATGTTATTAAACTTAGCATTGACCTAATATTCAAATTTGAAACTTAAAGATGGGAAAAATGACAGCAAATCTAAATGCCTTTATTATCTAAATCATCTAGAAATGCAGGCCATTAAATAATAAAGCCACAATGATGATGATGAGAAATAGCCCAATCTAATAACCACAAAGTGCATGGAAAATTAATATTATCTACAGTCTAGTTGATTATAAGGTACAGTACAACCAATAACCACAATCACAGTAAATGCAGTCCATTATTGATTATAATGAGGCACACTAGATTTAAAACCTCAACACACATGAAGAGTCAAAGCATAATGGTGCTTATAGTTAATAACATTATGGGCAACAGAATTAAATAAAATGGTAGAAATAAGATGTTCCGTAATCTTCAGCTTTTGTTGTACTTCAATGAATAAGGGTGAAGAAATTAAAAAAGATATTTTCATATTTTGTCAAAATCCCAAATTTTCTACTAATTCTAGCCACCGATCTTTTAACGTCATAGTCAATAAAAAGTATAGCCAAACCTAATTATCAATATAATGTACATACAAAAAAACACAATATTAGTGTTTTTTTGTGTTTAACTCACTTGCATAATACTAAAGGTACATACATGCCATATAAAAAGATTTTTCTGGGGTGCTTCCTTACAAGATGCATTTTATATAGGGTTAATGTATCATGGGCAGTGCTGTGGCTCAGTGGTTAGCACTGCTGCCTTGCGGTGCTGGGTTCTGGCTTCATTTGAATGGAGTTTGTATGTTCTCCCCACACCTGCATGGGTTTCCTCCGGTCAATCCAAAAACATACATCTGTGTCTGTCTATGTGTGTGACTGAATAGGTCATTAAAAAAATGGAACTTAATAATCAATTCCTTGAAGAACAACATCGTTATAAAGGGCTACACAGCAAAGCACAATATATATGCTTTGGGGCAGGTTATCTTGCTATAGCAAATATTATGGAGCTCTTAATCCTCCTCCAACCATTTGAATTGGATGTTAGCTCAAACACTGCAAGCCTAAGAAAGGTCATCTGCTTAATTAAGCTCCTGGAAAAGCAACTGGAGAAGGTGGATGATATCCTGCATTGACTGTCCCTTACATATCAGTCTTGTACATAAATTTTTTCTTCTTAGATAGATAAAAATGTATTTATTTATTTTAGATTTTTATGTCTTTACTACAATTTCACACAAACCGTTATATCCCCAATTCTCTCCAAAATATGATATTCCAAATTAAAACATTTAGTTGGACTGGCCCTTGGATCTAATAAATATATGATTAAATTACTTTAAATATATTTTGGGGAGTGGCCAGGCAGTATAACCACATTTAAATCAAAATTGATATTTATTAATAATCACTGGCAAAAAAAACTGATTTTATTAACACACATCAAGTTTGATTTAAAAATAGTATATACTGCTTACTGTCACTCCCAAAAATATATTGACTTAGATCAATGTTCAAAGTAGGTCACAAAAGTTGGTGGTGAAAGCATTTTACAAATATTACGCATTGTAAGACTGTAAAATCACACAGATGTTCCTACTTGTTTAAGTTCCGGAATATGGTGGGATTTATTGATTGGCTTGATTGATAAAGCTTTCATCAAGAAGTCCATTTATAAAGAAATGCAATGTGATTGTAGATCGAGAATTTATGTCTCCAGACCTGGTATTTATAATACTTTCAATCTAATTTCCTCTTCCACAGACACAAACTAATGAAAATTTAGTCAGCCAAGTTAAATTACCAATCATTTTTGGACAGGAAGAGGAATCTGGAACACTCCTCTGCTATCATGGGTAGCACACTGAAAGCATGCAGATGGTACCCTGATTTGAACTGAAATGGATTTTTATTTGTTAAGACTTGCTAAAAGACTATGTCAGTGGGCACTACCAGATTTTGCTATAGGCAAGGAAGACATGCACCTATAAGAGGCTTAGATGGAAGGGAACCAAGGCTCCAAGGCTCATGGATCATGGACACCCATTCACCCTAAAAAAATGAACTAAACATGAGGCACTGCAGCATTGTATAACCACTGGGTGGTGTGTGCTTAAAGATCATACTTAAAGGAACAGTTTAGGCACCAACAGTTATTTGCTGTCTGTTTGGCACTGTTAAATAAAAGCTAAATAAATGCTTTCTGTCATATAAATTATTTATTTATTTCTACCCTTCACAATTTAGCAGCAGTTTGTTACATCTCTCAGCCACTTCCTGTTCAGCAGTTCAGTTTGGAATGTTGAGTTAAAGAATTGACTGACAGGCTGGATAATGCTAAATAATCAATCAGAACCTTTAACCTGTCATCCACCTTTTTTTTTTTTTTAATTCTGAAAGGTATAGTTAACCCAGCACAAGCAATTGTTAAAGAAAGGGCTGAAATATTGACTTTATTTTTATATGTATTTAGTCTCTCTCATGCCCAGTATCAGCGTTTGCCACTGACAGCATACACCATTAGCTGTAAGTATTGTAACTGCCCATGGTAATTAATTAACTATTAATTTTTACCTTCCTGAGACACCGTTGTGTCAGTGGCAAAATAATCCAACCAGGAAGTAAACACAGAAGGAGCTGTGTACTGCTACACAGATGGAATAATTAATACCTTTGCTCACCTAATAGACTAAGTATAATAGAAAAAAAAAGTATAATGAATTTACAACACACATTACTTTTTATTAATCTGGCTGGACTGTTCTTTTAAAGATGACATCACTGTGTGTTAAGAGCTGCTCCTCGCATGTTGAGGGTCCATGATCAGTACAGGAGATCAAGAAACAGTAATCTACCACAGCAGTAGTCATTTTCTTTTATTTGGCATATTGATTTACAGATTTTTTTTTTTCACACGATCATACTACTAAAAATATTACAGTACTAAAAGTATTATGAAAGGTGTAAACTCTTTTCCAACTGTCAGCCTTTTTTTTTTAGGTGTTTCCAATTCATTTATTTAATTCTGTATGAGACATGCAACACAATAGCTTAGACACTTGTTTGTGTTTTGTTTTTGTTTGTGTTTTTTTTTTTACAAGATTAAATTTGGCATGTATAGTTCTCTGATCCCATGCACTAATATTATTGCACATTTGAATTTTATTTTTTTTGTATTTATACCAGATTCTACAGAAAGTAAAGTGAAGACATGTCCTTGGATGACAAGTAATACAGTAAAATGATACTGAGCTACAATATGCCATCGCATTTCACGCATCGCCGCACAGTATCGGAGCTTCCATTAACCTTACTAAGAGATGTGTGTCAAATAAATCAAACTGATACAAAGTTGTGACATTTGATGCAGATGCTAATGCATTTAATAATTAACAGACTGTGCTGTGTTAATTCAGCTTGCTTAACAGAGTCCATTCATTTTCCACAACACGTTCTTGCTCCCATGTTAACTATCTGAGCCTGGGGCAACAGTTTGATAAAGAATGAGAGATTTCCTTTTATAGAGTACAGAGAATACTACCAACAACTCTTTTAGCCCAGGGGAATAATTGTGAAAACATTTTATTTAGGATAATTGCTGTAGTGTTGGATTTAAGCTGCCTGATGTTATTAATACACAGAATTATGAAATGCGGACTATTTATCAAAATGTAAAATAACTGTTTTGCAATTATTATATGCCTATTAGGCTAATTTTGTCTGTGTATTGATTTTCAATTAGCATTGTTCCAGTCTGTGTTGATTTGATACTCTCTAATTTTTTTTTTTTTAAAAAACCATTCAGCACTGCTACGACCTAAGCTACAGCCACAAACTAAACTATAATACCACCTTGGACTTGATGGAATTGGTTTATTAATATTTGAGCTGACATGGCTTTGACTGTAAATCTGAGTGTACAACTTTTGATTTGTGTTTTCCTACAGTATAAGCAGAGGGTACCAAGCCTCCTTCTTTTAACAATGGTTATACCCTTAATCCTTGTTCCCTATACTTTTTAGGGTAGGCATAAATATGTAAAATAAAGTTGGGGGTCAGTCATCACAATATCTGCTAGCCAGTGGTAAAAAAAAACATTCATCTGTAAGAGCCATGTATTGGACTCACAACATTCACCAGTAACTTATTACTGGATGGGTGGAGCAATACATGTGAACTATTGCTGAGCACCTATGGCCCCGCTCATTTTTTATTCTTACAAAGAGGTCCAGGGGCAAGCGGGGGACACGTAGAGAACCCCCATGGAAAACTGCCATGGTCCACAGCCTCCTCACCCCATAGGGACGCATCTGGAGTAGTGATATCCTCCATTAGCAACCATCTGCTCTGCCCTATCTGTATAATGGATGGCCATCCACCATCTCACTGTATCATTAAGTGTCATGGCAATGATGTCATGATGTCATGTCACTGCCACCCCTTAAAACTTTTTCTGAAGATGCCCGTGTTCTTTTGCCTCAAAAGTAATGTTAATCTTTTTACTGTTTATTTATAAACCTTCCCTGTACATTATAAGAATATGTCTAATTGTCTGTTTTTCCCATACCAATTAGCAGACCACCAGGGAAAGTGAGTGGTTGGGAGCAGGAATCCTAGTATACGCTAGGTAACTCTGTAGTACCCTCGTGAAGATCCATTGGGGGTTTGTAGTTGTTGGTTACAGATAGTGTACTTATATAAGCATTCTGCAGTTATTTCTGAATGTTGTTGCTGTTATGAATAATAAAAACCACATGCTGTTTGGTTTTCTGTATTTGTAGGCCATCCTTGTAAGTGCACAAAACAAGGGAAGCCTGATTCGCCTGAAGTGTTTCTATTTCTATCCGTTGAATGCTCAGTGGTCAGCATGTTAAAGCTGTCAACTGACATGGCAATGAAATTCATTTAAGAGAATGCTTAATAGGGTGTTTAATATCTTTGCAAATAACTGCTACAGCAAAACATATTTTTCTAGATGTTTTATGCTGTAATTAGGAGACAGCTATTTTGGGTAAAATTTAGGCATCCGCAGGGAGGCTACAGTCATCATTATTAGGGTATTCCCCTCCCATTGGAAAATACCTGAAAGGAACAAATCAGGGGAGTATGTACATCAGATGTAGGGGATGCTCATGGGTCCATGTGGACAAAAGTCCCAAAGTTGTCCCCAACTTCTGCAAAATTATTGTGTGCGGGTTGCCCTTTGTAATTTTGCTTTCAGACCCATACTAGTGTATGTATGCCACTGTGGTAGCGGGGTACCCTGGTGTGCCAAAATGGCTAAGTACTATAGCAAGTCTGTTAGGTTTTCCTGGATATTAAATTGTCTAAAGCCATAATGTAATAATCCATAATTCTGTTTTTATAGTGTTAAAACGTGTGTATTAAAAGCAATCAAGGAGACAAAAACAAACCATTCAACATATTTTTCTGTAGCTTGCATGACAGGTATTGTGCTTCAAAAATGTAGATGGAATTTTTAACCATGGTAACAATGATTAGTGAAGAAAAATCCTACCGCTATTACAGTACACCCTAGTGTATTTTTAACTTTGTCGTATAAAACTACAACACCAGTCTATATCATATGTTTAATATATATTTTCCAGCACTGTTTTGAAATCCAACTTAATTAGAATGAAATTTATGTATGTGTAATTATATTTATATGCAGTCCACAGGGTAAACATCGCTTACAATAAATCTAAGTCATGGAAAAGATGTACTGCCAATAATAAGTACAAGCTGATTAAATAAGTTACAAAAGGAATAGCATGAGCGATCTCCTGGTTAAAGTTAAATAAAAAGATTTATGTTCTTCTTTAAAGGATTGTTAGAATTGTCAGGTTGGTCTACTCATTTACTCTGGGAAAAATAAAAAGGATGTTGGTGAACACTGGGGAGGTCTGGGCTCTTAGACCATCTGCCTTTAATATTATAATCAACCAGTTGAGCAATCCTTATTGGATAGTTTTAGGGGACCCCATGTCAACCAAGATTCTTAAAGCATCACTACTGGGAATTATCCAGTGGCCCAGTGACTGATTTGCTGAGCTGCTTAATACAGTGTTCCAATTTAATGGCTCTGTAATTTTCCAGCTAGATCAATGCGCAATTGTTGAAGAAGACCACTCTGCCTCTCTGTTGCACCCTGTGGATGGTATGAAGCATATGGACAGTCAACCACTTAAAAAAGCATTTAATTTTATCATCTTGCCTGACACTGGAGAATACATTCAGACATTCTGCACTAGATCTCAGGTGCTGAACTAAAAGGCTCTTACATCTTATTTTTCAATCTTTTCTGCAGTACTGGCTCTTGCTCTGTGTTAAGCCAATCTTGTTTTCTTCAATTGCATTGCCACAATCCCCTTCATGTACACGCCTACTCTCCAGCATCACTGACTTAAGTGGGACAGAAGCAGTATTAGGTCAGAATACTGCTTCTTTGCTTGCTCCATCAGTGATGTTAAAGAGGAAGTGAAGGGAATCAGAGCACTGAAACTGAATTGACAAATAAATGCAAGTAATCCGTGACCCATTATTTTTCTGGAGACCAGGTCAAAACTGCTTTGACACTTTTCACAAAGCGGTAACCAGTATATCAGTGGGACATGACATTTTGTCAGCATTTCGATGCAGTTTTAAACATCAGTTTCAAATCACTGAGCTGTCATAGCCCTAAGGAGAATAAGGAGAAGTTGCAGTTTGTGTCCTGTTACTGCATAAGATTTGTGGAGCTTTGTAAACAAATGTTGCATAAAATATAAAACTGTCTGGTTTGATTCAAAAAGGGAATGATAAAAAGAATAGGACTAGATGGCATGTAACCATAGATAGCTATAAGCTTTGTTCTGTCACAGCCAAGCAGTTATTTTTCATTTTAAGATATCTGGCATGGCATGGTGTGGCATGGTGTGGCATGGTGTGGCATGGTGTGGCATGGTGTCAAGGTAATGGCTTGCTGCAATTCAACAAGGCACAGTGCTCCAAATTCACCTGTTTCACATCAGAGCGGTGAATTGACTGGCAGATAGTAGGGCTCTGGTGTGGCATAGGGTGGCTATTAATTCAAAAGTGTCAGTGGCAAATGTGACAAAATTTATCTACTACTAAACATGAACTAGGGACAGGGAGACATAGAAAGGGATGTAATATTCACTT
>WMED01018737.1:0-12618 GCA_019650415.1 Pipa parva | reverse complement strand
ATGGGTACTGAATAACTGAAGGTTGGATCTTGATCCAGGGAATTATTCTGATCCTTCAGTAAAAGAACATTACAAGTTATGGTTACTGGATAACTGAAGGTGGGATCCTGATCCAGGGAATTATCCTGATCCTTCAGTAAAACAACATTACAAGTTATGGGTACTGGATAACTGGAGGTGGGATCCTGATCCAGGGAATTATTCTGATCCTTCAGTGTAAGAACATTACAAGTTATGGGTACTGGATAATTGGAGGTGGGATCCTGATCCAGGGAATTATTCTGATTGCCATATTTGGAGTTGGGAATAAATTTTTCCCTAATATGAGGATAATTGGCTTTTGCCTCATAGATTTTTTTCCTTCCTCTGGATCAACGTTGCATTAAAATGGGCTTGTGCCTTTTATAAACTGTTACTATTTTAGTAAGACCCCCACCCTCTACTTGCTAGTTGGGTGATGGAGATGAATTGGGATCCTCACCCAAAAAAGCAATAATAATAATAATTAGAATTAGAATGATTTTTATGATACCTGTTCTGCATCTTTTCTTTTGGCTCTTGAGATAGACTTAGATGAACCCTGTAGACTTTGAAGTAATTTTTCCATTATGAGGAAGTCCAGTGGAAGGCCATCTATCATTTGTCTTTGTAGTATATAATGAGTTTGCAACTGTTTTGTTGCTGTTGTTAGTTTGTGCATTTTCCATTGGCATTTTCCAATGCATGGTGGGAGTACAAATATTTAATGGTTTATATATGATTCAGGCATGCTTTATTTTAGACCTCTGAATTTCCTCATCACCTAACAAAAACAGGAGATAAAACAAGAAGAAGAACTACTAATGTACATTGACTATAACTGATATCCTGTAAGTACAGGGTATGCTATCATGAACCTTTATATTATGAAACAGCAAATCAATAACTTTGAGCTGTAGTGATATCTGATAGAACTGCTGGTGCTTGTACCCCTTGGCTGCCATATTTTTGGATCGTTATTAATATGCTAATGACACATCATCACACATTGTGTTTGACTGGCTGTGGAAGGTCACATGGTCCATTAAACTGTGACTGTCAATGAGGCATATACTCACTGCTTTTTTTATTCATTGTTTTACACATGCTCTGTAACAAGTTTGTCTCCAAGACAATAGCTTTATCAGCAGTGGGTGGAGCTTAATTTCTACAAAGACTCTTGTGAAATAATGCATGCAGAAGAAGCAAAAATAATCAGCTAGATGGCTTATATGGGAAAGATGTGGTTTATTGTGCCTGGCATGTGGGTAATCATGAGAACAAATGTGATTTATTAGGAGACTTTAGTTCTTTAAGGCAAAGTTTCAGACACGTTTCTCTAGTTTAAAAATCATTGCTTTAATAATAAATTTGACTTAGCGATCTGAGAGAAAAAATATTGCTCAAATTTTAGCTGAAAAAATAATAGATTGTTATAAACCTTTAGTGAGTAGAAACTATAGTACAAACAGTATGTTAAAAAGAACTTGCAGGTCACATTATTACATTATACTTACATTTTACACTTATTACATCCATGTCTGCACTATAGCCTGGTGTATAGGCAGCCACATGTTCATTACAAGTTATGGGTACTGGATAACTGAAGGTTGGTCCATGTAAGGACATGGCTATTTCTATAGAAGGGTGTAATATAAAGTGCATTAAGCACAGGTAAGATTTTTTTTTTTTAAACCAATACTTATCCTAGCAGAATCACTAATATAATTTACATGCATTATTTAAAGTGTTATGCTATTTTCAGATGCATGAAATATTAATTGATATGAACACTTTATAGATTTGCATTTCATACTCTGAAATTGTCCCAGATTCCTCAGGCTGTGTATGTGGAATGTGTTTTGAAACATGCATAGAGGTTCACGTATGATGTACTTACATGTTTAAAACGCTGTTAACAAAAAAATACATCATTTTAGAAATCCTCCAAAATATCCTGAACAAAAGTCATATTTAGTTCTTTATTGAATGTTGTGTGGCTTTGAGGTATTTTAAGTCTAGCCCATTGGTTAAGTCCAAGGGGGGTTATTCACTAAAGTTCAAATTGCTGCGTATAGGTGTGAATTCGCCAGATAAAGACAGTCGCAATAGGCTGCTACTGTCCCAGTCGTGTCTTTATAATGAGAATATTGTCGCAGTCGTGACTTTACTGTGGGAAAATTGTCGCAATCTTAACTTTAAAAAAAGTTGCGACTTTACAATGGGGGAATTGTCACGGATTTGCTATGGGAATCCGCTGTTTGAGAATTTGACTGTTGAATTTGCACCTTAGTGAATAACCCCCTAAGTCTTTCTGCATCTACCTCTAACATCCTAACCAATCGATTTAACATCTGTTTTTCAGTCGGTTGTGTTGACTGGTGTTAGGGTTTTTGGACAATGTTATTGATGGGCCACTGGACACTGTACAACAGAAACGAGCTACTGAGTAAAGTTGTTTATTAACTACGGGGTACTATGCCGAGCAATGCATCTGATGGACGGTAGCTACTGCGCAAAATAACTAGGCTGCTGAACAGTATTACATGCTTCTGCATTCTGATCACAATGTTCATTGTTTGTAATTGGCTACTGGAAAGGAGCAATACAATAAAACTAATGTACATGCCATTCCAATGTGTCGTCTTCTTCCTAATCAAGGTACTCTATATATTGAATAGCAGGAATAGTAGCCATTTTGAAACGTCTCATGTACCTCCTTGTCTCCCATCTCCTACACATTGTATTTCCCATTTTCTGCTTACCATCCATTTGCTTCCCTTTTAGAAGTCACAGAAAGATCCAGGCATTCACTGTATCAGTTTAGTTCTAACAACCAGGACAATCTGACAAATCATTTAACATTAATGTGAACTGCAACTTTCTTGGGTCTTACATTTTTTGGATCTTTAGGCCAGGGTCACACTAGTCTTCATTGTTTCCTGTGGGATAATCCACAGAGGCTGTGGTAGTTTGCACTATAGACAAAAAGTGCCAGTGTGACCCCTAGCCTTAATGATTAGTGCCTGAATTTTTAGCCTGTCACCTTCAGACCGGCTTTAACATAATATTTAGAATTCCTTTAGATTTGTCTACTCCTCATTTGATTTGTAAGTAGTTGACATAATTAGTTTTAGATTACTGAAGATAAGAGGAGTCCAGTACCTGGCAGGGCTAGGATCTTAAAGAAAGATTAAGGATTACATGTACATATTACTATGCTTCATACCAGGTACAATACTTACACTTTAAGTTTTTTTTTAAGCCACAGAGGGTGTTCCTAAAGGGAAGAATTGGGGGGGTGAAGTTTGGTGCTGTCAGATAATGCAGGTCTCTGGCTCAGAAACGTTTCCATTGAAATGCATTAGTGTTTCATTTAGCGTGACTGTTCACAATTTAAAATCATTGCAGTTGGGAAACTGTGACTAGAATTAGCAAAATTTGGTATCTTTGGTCCACCTCCCATGATTAGCTTTCTGCTAGAGATTACTTGGCCTTACATTTTAGCCCACTAATTGAATACACTGTGTCTAAATTAGCCCCTGGGTTGGCACTGATCAGGGGAGCATTGATTCACCTTGAGGGGGTAATTCATCAAGCAGCGAAGTGAGCTACGATGCGTTCAGACATCTCCTGTACGCGGACATCAGCATGCGCATTAAAGGGATTCCCGTCTCAGCGAGAACAAAAGACTTGCCTCGCTGAGACGGGAATCCCTTTAATGCGCGTGCTGATATCCGTGTACAGGACATCAGCATGCGCATACTACTATTAGCGAAGTGAGCCTAATGCATCATAGCTCACTTCACTGCTTGATGAATTACCCCCTGATAGTTGACAAATGGTCAGGTACTTACCATTATATTTCTACACATGTTTAGCTCAGATTTCATGGACTCGGGCAGTGTCACTAGAAAATTCCAATAGCAGTACGCACTGTGGGTACAAGATTCTTTTATTAAAAATAATGCTGCAATTACTTATAGTGAAGTGTTTAAACTGATCTAAACAAGCATAATAAAATGTGTTTTAGTGTTTATCCTTAGACAAGAGAGTATAGATGATACCTTTTATTGGCTAACTGAATAGATGGTAAATGTAAGTTTTCGAGGCTCCTAAGGCCTCTTTATCAGGCAATACTATGGAACTGAGAATGACAATTTTATACAGAAACTGGTACATCATGGCTAAATGTTATCAGTTTGACATCAAAAAAATCATAGACTGGAACAAAGCAATAAATTCCAATCAATCCAACAACAAAGCCAAATCCTTAAATACATTATTGAATAATTAACAAAAGTACTATTTAATATTTTGCAGGACAGGGAGAGAAGCATTTGAAGCTTAACTGAATGAGACACCAGATCATTTAATGATTCTCAGTATACTTCAAACAAACAGATGTACAGAGCAACATTCATCTGTTCACAAAACTGGAAATAATTGGGTTTAATATTCATCATGTGCTTTACTACATAATGGAGTGTACCTTTAAGGTGAATGAGCGGAGATTCCATCCTTTTAATTGGGTGCCAGAGTTGTCATGGAAACATATCTGAAAAGCCTGCATTTTGTGGAGAATAAAATCATGCATGTGTAGAACAAAAAAGTAAACATAATACTAGGAGTGGGAGAAAGACCTGCAAAAGTATATACTGTAACAGGCATTGCCCTGTAGATATAGATATGTATGCCTGTAACAGTATTATATTAAGTTATTAGATCTGTGAATTGAAGAAATATATATACCCAAAAGGTATTTATATGTACATCCTCCAGAAGCCGATTTGCATTATCTGCTGTAGGTTTAGAACATTCTAATTCTAGATGATTGTTTTACATACAGTATGTGCTGCTGTCTGTGGGTGCAACCAGATATTTAATTTGGTTTGTAATGTATTTAAAAGTGACTGTTAATTGATGAAAACTGGTAAATAGCAGTTGGTAACTTCATTGTTTCTTTATTAAAAGACCTTTTTGTTGTATTAAATAAGATTTTTAAGAATCTAGTGCTATTTATCCACTAATGGCACACTAATTGCATAGGCCCATCTCTTTATAAGCCAAGCTTTGGGTATACCTCAACGTACAATAGTCACTTTGATGGGTCAAACACATAGGGTTATTCACTAAGCTGTCGAATTCACAAACAGTGGATTTCCATAGCAAATCCGCGACAATTTCCCCATTGTAAAGTCACAATAATTTTTTAATGTTAAGATTGCGACAATATTCTCATTATAAAGACGCGACTGCAACAGTAGCAGCCTATTGCGACTGTCTTTGTCTGGCGAATTCGCACTTATACGCAGCAGTTTAGACTTTAGTGAATGACTCCCTTTGTGTTGCTATGCATCACGGGATTTGCAGTCCCTCTAAAAAAGCGGTTCTCAACCTTTTCGGGCAGCGATCCCCGGGACTGACGTCACCGCGCCGCGCGTGATGACGTTTCGGCCAAACGTCATCATATACGCGCGTCACGTGGTGACATTTCGACCGAACGTCATCACGTACGCACTTCACGTGGTGACGTTTTCGGCCGATCTCACCCTGCAGGAACCTTTATAAGAAGGGTTCCTGCGGGCACTTCCAGGTGCTGGAGCGGTTCTCGACCCCAGTGGGATGGCCTTGGTCGCGACCCACAGGTTGAGAACCGCTGCTCTAAAACATGAAAAAAGTCAATGTTTATTGATATCTTTTTTCATATCATATCTTTGTAACAACCTGGCTAGACCTCTGTTATTTGTAACAAGGGTCCTCATGGAAAGTCCACATAATGATGCATCAGTGTCATGTTCACGTTATTACACCTTTAGGTTGTTTCCAGTGTCTCTGTTAACAGCCTTCTATCCTCTTCTGCCAGATTAAGTTCTCCTTATCAAAAGGATCTGGAAATCACTATTATAAGGTTAATCCCAGGGACAAGTTACTCTTTCCCCTCGTTCTCATATCGATATGAATTCTGCTTTTAAATCAATTTGGAACAAGAATTTGAAATTAGAAATCAAGGTGGCTGATAACATATATTCATTGTAATTTAGATAACAATAAAACAATATGAGATTCATTTTATCATTATACAATCTATCGTTTTATCTTTTATTCCTGTGTATAGTTTTCTTATCTCTTACACAACATTGCTGCAAATCTTACTCTTTGGATAATTCGACATACAGATTCTTCAGGGTTTGACAAAACCATTCCATTTTCATGTGATTCTTTTACAGTAAATAAAGAGAGCATTTTTTATTACTTGAGTAGGAAATTCTGAAATATGCAGAAGTTTAAAATAATGTGCTGATTAGATATGGATTAATCCATCAAAATCCAACAGTGTAGATTCATAATGGGGCACGATTTTTTCACGGATCATTTTGTGACATTGTATTTTGTATGCACGTGGACAGAAAATTAATTTTAGTATCTGCAAAATACATACAAAAAAATAATTATATCATACAAAAATAGATTTGTAAGCTTGCAAATTGTGTGTTAACAAACAATATTTAGTATACACACAATGAATTTTCTATACGACATGCTATTTTTTTACATACAGATTAGCATTTTGTGTGCACAGAATAACAATGTACAAAAAACACAATTTGGTATTTACATACATTTCATTCTGTGCACAAAATAGAATTATGTGCACAAAATGCTGTTTTGTACACATAAAATACATTTTTCCAAAAATGCTATTTTTTTATGCACAAAATGTTTTTCTGCAAAAAAAATGTAATTCTGTGGACAAGATTCCATTTAATGCAAAAAAATGTAATTTACCAATGTGTTAACACAAAGGAAGTAACTCAGGAAAGTGCAAACTTACCTGGCGATCCTTCGATTCACTTCGCAGAGACTGGTACGAGCCCCCTCCACTCCTGCACGCGGAGATCAGCAAACGCTTTAAAGGTACTTCACCTCGCGACCACTCGCATCACCTTTAAATACCTTTAATACCTTTATTGATTGTATTTATTGGAATACCTTTAAAGCGTTCGCTGATCTCCGCATGCAGGAGAGAAGGGAGCGCGTACCAGTCTCGGTGAGGTGAATCGAAGGATCGCCAGGTAAGTTCCGACTTTCCTGAATTACCCCCAAAGTCTGCTGAATTTTGTGATCAATAAAACTTTTGTTCAATACAATTATTTTTTTTCGCCACAAACTTTTTTTTTTCAGCACACAATATCACTTAACCCTGCTGTGACCAGAGAATCTAAATTCTTCATTTGCTCTGCCTCCAGAAGCCAAACAACACCAACTCCTGCTCTATGGACTTTTCATGTGAAATACAGTATATCTACCATGATATTACAGTGAAAAGGCTGCATTATAAAGTTGTGCACAAGCTAATTTATTTTTAATTTTTTAGCCTTAGTAAAGTGCATGTCACTATAGAATTATGTGCCCCCCATGACCAGCTTATTTCCATCTGTGTTGTGGTGCTCTGCTTAAAGCTTTTTAGCTTGCTTACATGAGAGTGTTCCCAACAAGTACGGTTCATCTCATTCCCGTAAAACATCTGAAGTGGCATTAAATGTAAAATAAAAGTGGCTGCTTGTGTTGACTGATTAGAAAGAATCCATTTTCTCAAGTCCCTTTCCCATTTGTTGTAGTTTTATGGAGAGAGATGACAAAACATCCTTTCTTTAAACTAGTCTTCATATTTTATTAAGCATTGCTTAAAACATTCACTGGTTTAAATTCGAAGAAGTTATCCTTTCCAGCATCCATGGGATTGAAGAGAAACCATAAATGAACTAAATGAGCTGGACAGAGCAGGCATGTTTAAAAACCAGAATAGACTTGTTATGTTTACTAATTGGATATAAAGCAGATAATGTAAGGGGGTTTCCTACTGACTGATGCTGGTTTATGTTGGGCTGTAGTTTTTATACTTTCATTAATGGGGGATTTCTGGTGGGAAACCACCTATTATATCATATACCACAGAATAATATGCTTTGTACCACTAAAGTGGTATCAAATTTGGAGATTTATTTGAAAGGATTTCAGGTCCAAAACCCGGGGCTTGTTGAAAGTCTTGTCGCCCAACTGTTTAATAATAACAAAATGAATAACAATTAATGAAACAACTATACTTTTGCTGTTCATTGCATGTATAAGATGGACATACATCACAACCTGCCAGGGGGGAACAGCCACACCGGTGACTTTTAGTCCCCTCATCAGTTAAAGAAGAGGTAAATTATCATTTATAATACACCAAGATATTGATATTGGATTTTATCAAGTTTACAGGCATTGCAATAAAACAGCTTTTCTCATCTCTTTTTTTCGATTCCGCTTTTTCTCTGCCATTTTCTTGTAATGCTTTAATTTAAGTTTGTAATATTATACTTTAGTTTGTACAATTTCCATGATGCCTTGTCACTCACTTGGCAAAATTTACTAAAGTCAAAAACAAGGGAGACCCCGTCTCAACAAGACCTACCAGGAGAGCTGATAAGAAAGCTCAACAGGGCAGGGGGAAGCATAGTGCTAGTCTAAGGTCAGAGGGGACAGCATTGAGTAAGACTCGGCGCAGCAAGTAGGGACAGACAGCAGAAGGGAAGGAGAAGCACTCTCAGAGCAGAGAGCCCAGATCAGCAGAAGACAGAGTATCAGAGAGACCTTCAGTACAGCATGGCTTCCCCCAAATCACATGGGCACTGATAGGGGGAAAGGTGCAGCACACATGATGTCAGGAGGTATCAAGCAGACGGTTATCATGCAGCACCAGCGGGGATCTTTCATGGATCTTTCAATAATAAGACAAACTCTGTATGGATGCTGCAGGGTCTAAGGGCTACTGAGCACATTTTCAAGGCAAATGAAGTTCAGCGAGGTGGCCAGAGCAATGGGGGTAGTGGGGATTGATGAGGAACTTGGCATTTTTTAAAGTTCTTTCCAATTATAGCAGAGGTAGAGCTGTGGGGAGAAGAACTTAAAAATAACCAGGTAGTTTTTTGTTCGGTTAATATGAGTGTGGTAAAGGCATTGAATAAAGTTACCTCCTAGCTCAGGCTGGTTATAAGGCTGTTGAAGTTTCTAGTATTGAGATTCTTAGAGAGAAATATGTAGATTAGGGCAAGACATGTTCCTGGAGAGAGTAATGATGTTGTGGACGCTCCATCTCATTTTCAGCGGGAGCGGTTCTCGAATTTGGTACTGAGTGGGGAGAGAGTTGGCAGGGCTTGCCCAGACTACTTATGAGACTACTCAGTTTGGGAACATGGAGAAGCTGGAAAAATAGTCGCTAGGGCCTATCATAAGATATGGGAAGAATGGCATCAATTTAGTATTTCATGGATGAGTGAAGTATTAGGAGCCCATACAAGCAAGGTCCTGGTAGCCGTGGCTTGAGAGAATATGCAGCAAGAGTCTCAATATCGGCAGTCTGTCAACGACTGGCCAGAGTGTCCTTTTGGTTTTGAATGTCCGGTATAAAGGATTGAACTAAAATAGGGATGGTAGCACAGTGTATTAAAGGGTTTAGGAGATAGCAGTGAGGTAGGGGTAGAAAGGAGTCCATAACGTTCACTAGGCTGAATGAACTGATGACCATCCTGCCCGACATATGTGTGTTGATTGATGAAGTGCGATTGTTAGCCTGGCATTGTCCTTAGCTTTTTTTTGGCATGTTTGTCCACTATACCTATTCAGGGAATTCCAGAGTGCACAGGGGGTCCTCTTAAGGCCCTTTGTTGTCGTATGATAATGGGTTTTATTTGTCACTATATCCGTTTCAGGCATTTTAAAAAAAGGCAGTGGTTAAACTGGGTATGGATCACTGGTGGTTCATTTATATTCTGGGCATCTAAATGGCAGAAAAAAGAACATATGGCAAAGCAGCTCAGAATATCAGGGCAAGAAGCTTTAGTTAATTGGTTAGACATTAGGAGTTTAGTTGTATATATAATTTTATTTATAAAGTGCCATAAATTTACGCTGCACTGTACATTTCAGCAATACAGATACAGACATGGGAAAAGTGCATTATACAATACAAGTATAATATCACAAGGATACTTCACTTTAAGTGCCAGGTTGTGGTTGACACAAGAAGTTGGAGGTCCCTACCCCGTAGAGCTTACAATCTAAATGAGAGGAAGACTTACATACACAGATAAAAGGGTGGATAGTTTGGGCAGATTGGTTGTCTCTAGTACTTAGTTATGCATATGGGAGAAAATTATTTGGCTCAAGTTCCACTAAAAATTTTGATACAAAACATAAGTTATTGGATGATTTTGAAGGAGTTTTTATCCAATGCACCATTAGTATGGTCGGATGTAGTGGATAAACCACATTGTAGAAAGGCTTGGTCTCAGCAAGCAGTTAGTAAATCGAGAATCAAGTTGAACAGGGGAGGTATCTAAATTTGTTTTCAAGGCTGGAGGATTAGTGTTGCAGCATGTTAGAAGTGTGTGATCATTCTTGGAGTGCTCCTTAATGACATTGGTTTGTACATTTTTAATCATTCATCATTACAGGATTGGGTTGAAAGGGCCCTGGAGGTGTCTGGGGAGGTAAAAGGAGCTAAGGGATCAGTTCCTTTTGCTTATGGTGGTGGTCCTGAGAAATGGGGTCAGGAGGAGTAAGAGCTGAAAGTATTATGTCTTAAAGGGAACTAGAGATTTAATTTAATAATTATGGAAGTGTGAATGTAGGGCATGGGGTCCATGCTTGGTGGTTGGTTTCTAATAAACTGGTGGAATGTGGCTGATAGGGAGTGTAGTCTTCCAGTTTCAGCTGAACTTCTGGGACCATCTTCCAAGGTGTGGTTAAGATAACATATTGCGTTACAATCTGTTAATAAATGCTGTTGCCTTTCAACCTTAAAAGAATGGTGAGTGTGTTGTTTTGGTAGCGATTAGAAGAAATTTGGAGTAGGGCTGTTATTGAAACCTTCACCAGTTATGGGAAATTTGACAGGTACTATGACTGGAGGATCAGCACTTATTAGTGTTTGGGCTTTATATAGGTGGGAAAATTGGGTGCAACAGAGAATTTCTAAACATTTCCAGCCCTAAGAACTTAAAGGCTTCCCTGGAGTCTCAGCATTTACTTTGAAAACCCAGAGCCTTGGGTAAAACCCAGCAAGTTCCCAGGTCTGTCAATAAAATTTATATTTAGATATTCACATAATTATCATACTCTTTCTTTATCATTTTCAAAATTTTGCTTGTCAAACATGCAGATCCTCCTTATACTGCCTTATAAATGGGATGTAACATGGTTTACTGGGCACCTAGAATTGGTTTCCATTGTTGCTGGACTATATCTTGACTTCCCAATAAGCAGTACACTACAGGTATGAGCAAACACCCCCTTGTTTGCATATTATCTAGGCTGATATGCAGTACACTTTATTAGACACGAAAAAATGTGTGAAAGTTCATGTCAAGAGGTTTCTGATGATTTGATAAAGATGATAATAAAGTTAGAACATCTGGTATTAAAATAACTACTGAGAAGTAAAAAATTCTGTTTGGGGTTAGAAAATAATAAAAGCTAGCTCTAGTTTTTTAAATGCAGAAACACCAGGGATATTATATAATAACATTATAACGAGAAGAGCTTGTCTGATAAACTGAGGGTATATAACTAATGGCCCAGAAAACCATTGTATTAGCTATACTCAACTGGTTAGTTCTTTGTATAATAGGGACAAACTGTATGTGTATATGCACAGAAAGTGAGTTTATTTAATTTTTATGCACAGTACAGCATCAGGGCTATTACTTGTCTTTATGATAGCTGGGGTAAGAAACTTCTAACATGCTCCTCCACTTACTGTGTATATAGATATTGTGGAGATCATATCATGGAGATAGGTAGCTGTGAAGCAGTCAGAAAGAGGCGGATTAGCTGGATCCCTTGCGGAAGATGAGTGCACTGATGGGTGGTCACATGTGCTCTGTGCCCCCTGCAATTTGCTGCCCCATTTGACCCTTTATAGAAATGGGTCTGTGCAGCATTTTAACAGAAAGTGGTAGTGGTCCTCATCCTTAAACGATGATGCTGACATTTACTCTTCCGCTATTACTTGCCTTGGCATTGAATGTTTCCCTTTTTCACAGATCAAAATTCTTTCTTGGAATATTGTAAATATATCATTGCATCGCTAAGAAATGGTTAATTTACTTTCTTCCTTCATGCCTGATATGTTTCTGTTATGATTTAACTCTGCAACATGTCATTTGAGATATATGACTGCACAAATAGCGTTATGATTGAAATTCTAGGCATGTTTGCAAGCGTAAGATTTATGGCTTTCAACCACCATGATCCATACCTATGATTTTGGTTCACAGATATATCTGATGGCCAGCATATCTTTTTATTCTGTTCTTGAGATGGATATTTGTTGTACGAATAAAAATATCTGAAATCAAGGTATTTTACAGTTTAGAAGACTGAGCCACCTTTACACACACAATTTCATGTAAAGGGAATAACAGAAATATCTCTAGAGACAAATATTCCTATTTAAAGTGCACCGGTCACCTCAAAACTAATACTAATTTAGGTTGTACTAATGAAAGAAACATTTTGTAAATATATATTTATTTTAAAAAAATGTACCTT
>WMED01018736.1:0-12618 GCA_019650415.1 Pipa parva | reverse complement strand
AGTGGAAGTCAGTTCAACTAGTATAACTAGTATAACCCTGGAAGGGGTGTGTGTGTTTCTGAAGAATTTGTGTCACTATTCTCTGATAGATAGTAACATAGGGTTCCCTTGACAAACAGAAACAGATGATATTTGACACAGTTGTAATCAGTCAAACCAGGTGCAGTTCTGGTCCTATGAACCGCCCCTCCACACCCCCCCCCCTGGCACGTACGCACACACACCCCCAGCGCGCACCCTACCCAGACCCCGCCCGGCATCCCCAACTCACCTGCTCCAACGTTCCAGCGACGTTCCTCCTCTTTGCGCCGCTTCACAATGGAATGCAACCTAATTGTGGGGCAGCGCTCAGAGGAGGAGTGTCGTTGGAACGCTGGAGGAAGTAAGTTTGCGGTGGGTGATGTGGACGACAGCGCCCCTAAAATAGATTGCGCCCTGGGCAGTTGCCCACATCGTCCAGCGCTATAACCGGCCCTGTGTCAAACAGAAGAAGGATGCATAGTGATGTCAATTTGACATAATTCCTATGGATCTGTTTAGAGAAAATGTCACTATAACTGTATCTTTCTTACATTAATGTCAAACAAATTATATTAATAGGCAGGATTTTTTTCCACCACATTTCAAATTTCACTATTGTCACTGTGCTAAAGTCTCCTAAATGACAAGTGATTTTTACATCCCTATCTATCGGACATAACTTCTAGGTCCTATTGCTACTTTGCTATATTTTCTTTGTCACTTGAGTCAACTGAGTCTGATGCACAGCTGAACTAAAACAACAATGTGTCCTCAAACAATCATACAGGTTACTTTCAGTCTATGAAGAATAATTTTAGGTGCCAAATGTACGGTTGCAGATGTCTAAGCAATACACTATGTGGTGCTAAAATCTACCCAAAATATATTTAGTAATTCCCTTTGTGTTTGCTTGATTTTTCACAATTTGTTTTATTCTCAAGTGTTATTTTATACGGTTTCACAGTATTTTATACTAGTTATGTACAGTACCAATTATTCTTGCACTCTGCTACAATTTATTTTGTTGTATGTTGTATTGTAACCTATATCTATATAACTTTCAACAGTTTTGTTAAGTCAGTACATAAAAACTAAATTATAACATTAGGTACTTATAATAAGTACTAAAAACAGTTGCATTATTTACAAATATGCAGTGCTCCAATATACACTGAAAATCCTTGCTCAAATGAAGCAAAGGGATAGGTTGTGTCACCAAATAAAGCTATAATTATTTGTACTCTGGTGCAGATTTACAATTGGGCAAAATATCTGCTTTTGCCTTTTTTACATGTTTCACCTAAAAAGGAGTAACTATTTACTTTAAATCAAAAGTAAAAAAGGTCAGATTGAAAAAAAACTGAAAATGGCTTCTATTTTTGACCTGTTTTCACCACTGGACAAAATTAAGATCATTTTTAATAAAGGTTAATGCTGTCAGGAATAGTGAAAAGTTTTCTATATAAGTTAAATACATTTGATTTTGATGAAGGGAAATGCATTAACACGAAAATGTTTGTAGGATGGAAAATTTGCCCATGTTTTTTCATGGGACAACTGAACTGACTGTGGCTAAATGACTGAACCAGCTCCATAGGGTCAAAAGCAAGTGAACACTTTTGGTAAAAAAAAAAAATTCAGCTTTATAAATCAGCAAAAAATGGTAATATCAATATATTGCTGATATTTCACCATTTTAACAGGTAGAAAAACTTTTCAACTTTTTTAAATAACCTCCAAAGGGTTGTGTATTCATAATGGGTTTTTTTTTGTTGTGATAATTTGCCCAAGGCACTTGGTGTAAATAATTCACCAAATAAAAGAAAAATTAAAGCAGGTCAACACCAGCAGGGGCAAAATTTATTAAGGTTGGAAGGACCACTCTGGGTCTTTCTGACTTTACCAAGAGAAATCTTGTTTTGTTTTGAGATTTCTTTCGAAATAGAGTTTCTCGATCTCAAGTTTTCACATTTTTTTCCTTGGAAAGGTAGCCATACTTTACTATAGTGGCATGGCTACCTTTCCATCGAAAATATTAAAAATTCAAGATTGAGAAACTGGATCTCAAGATCCTGAAAGAAATCTTGCAGGAACAAAACAAGATTTATCTCGGTAAAGTTGGAAAGACCCAGAGCGGTCCTTCCAACTTTAATAAATCAGGTTTTGTTACTATTCTGGCTATATTTTACTCAAAAGGTTAGAAAATATGGAAACCAAGTTCCAACATGAGCTAGGAATGGTCTACCAATGAACTGAATGGCAAGTCGAAATCACTTTTCTATAATATGCAAATGTCACTATTCACCTTACTACGTTTAGAAGGTAGTACAATTTGTTGTTTGGAGGTATGAAGAAAGTGTCAGTTATAAATAGAAATTCTTGCTGTATTATTTGACCAGCAACAAGGGAAGGCAAGATCAAACAGAGATGCAAGTGACTGGAGAGACTTAAGATTGCTGAAGAATAACAACAGTTCTATTAAATATTTCTTTGCACTTTTCAGTCTGTTGCACCCAGTGTTGCACTGAGTGTCTGTGCCTCCAAGGTTGTGGGCCTGTTGAAGCATCACAAAAATTTATTGCAGGTGTCGATGAAACCTTATACCTAAAACCCTCTAGAGGGGAACTGTACCCACTGAAGGATCCATCTGAACCTCCTTCCTCAATTGCCCAATGTAGTAAGAAAGATATCTTAAAGAGGTCCTCTTGGTTTATCAAATATTCACAGACATAGGTTTCAAATGTTTTAACGAGTCTTAGAAGAGTTAATAAATGATGTTCACCAGGGCAGATTTACAATAAAGGTTTAAGAATGTTTCAAGCTTCAGTATGAAAAATATACAGTTGTTCTGCATATTAAAGGAAATAAAATATATTTAAAACAAAGTGGTCTTTTGCCTGTTGAGCTAAAATATTTAATATTTTAAGGAAAATGAATTTTCAAGGAACAATGAAGATTATTAAATAAAAAAAAGAAAGTTGCACTCATTGCATAGTGTCGTCAATTATTAAACATGAGAGAATACAAGAAGAAAAAAAGCTTTGTAGAAAATAATGAAATGGAAAAATTTCCTCTTGAATTGTTTAGTCCATCCATTAGTCTGGCATCAGGTTTTCTTTGCCTTACAATACATTATTTGTAAGTGTTATGGTTCTATTTTAATGTGAAGAAAGGTTAAGTTCTTTATGCCTTTTGAAGCTAGAAAATGAGCAAGTTTTTTGCACTAAGCAGGTTTTTTTTGTGTTTTTACAGTAATAAACACATTACCCCCCATGGAGAATTTAACACCATACGGTATACAAGATTTAAAAATAGTGTAACAGAGCAGCTGCAGTGCATATGGTACACTAGCCCTAACAATTGTCAGTCAGTCACTGGTACAAATTTATTAAGTGGTGAAAAACAGATTTTTTTTTTTGCTGGATTTCACCCATGTAATCGCCACGCGTTTAAATGTAATCTCTTTTGTTTTGTTTGTTGATTTTTTTTTTATTTATTATCATCTGCATCCTTTGCCTACATTTTTCAATCTGTCTAGATTTTTCAGTTCTGTGGTCTTTCTAGAACATTTAATCCTTAAACTGTAAAAAAAAAAAAAATCTTTTTCAAATTTGTTATTTGATCAAATTTGATTGACCTGACCCTCGAGACATGGCAATAAAATAGTATTTTCTATAAAATATCATGAAAAATGTGGTAAAATTTGTACGTGGGAAAAACCTGAAATTCAAATAGTTAGAAAATGGATATTTTTATTTGATGTTTGATAAATTGGCAAAAAAAAAGAAAATGAAAATGGATCTCTAGAAACTGAAAGATGTGATTTCCCCTCTGCACATCCGTTGCAATGAGGGGTGCTTTAGGAAAGGACGAACAGTTTGCAGATTTTTTTGTTTTTAAGGTTTTGTAGATTCGTTGCTGTCTTTTGGGAGATAATAATTAATGCCAGGCTAGAAGGGGTTAACAGTTTTTAGTGAAATGAAGCACAAATTAAAAAAAAACAGACCCTAACATTTGTGACAGTAAAGATTTTTTAATAGGTGAAATAATAAAAAATAGGTTCTACCACCTTTAAACAGTTTATCCTCTATAAATATCCCCTAGAAAGATAAACCACTATAAAGTGTACAAGTTATTATTTTTTTTTTTAGAAAAAAGCTAAAAAAAGATTTTATATACATATATACAATATATATATATAAGTGTCATTTTGCAGGGTTTACTAAATAGGAACATGCATATAAACAAACTAAAGGGGTAATTTTCTAACAAATTTTGCCCCCCTCCCTCCCCCTAGATTTACCTTGGACAGAGGAAATTTAACAGCAGCATTGTATTACAGCAAATTACTAGGGCAGGTGACACTGTCAGGCGACCCAAAGTGACCTGGCTCAACTCGGCAGAAAATCAGCCATGAAGTAAACCTAACCAAAATCAAAGCAATCAAACCATCAGCAAATGAGTTAAAAAGACAAGTGGTTGTCAAGTATTTCAAAAGCCAAAACATCAGTAAAGTATCCAAATGCAAACTAACAAAAACCCAAACCATCAATTAATAAAAAAAAAACAATTAACCAACACAATATAAAGTTATCTGGCCTTATCCTCCCCCCTACAGCCCCCATGGGCAGGGGTGGAGGAGGAACAGATCATGGCATACAGGGCTGCCTACTTACAGTAATTGGCGGGAGCCATCCTCCTATGGAATAAGACCAGCAGGCAGTTCACCTAATGGGGCGGACACGGTATATAACGGTTGCCCACCTACCTGGGAGTCATATTATTAGGAGCTGCCAGCAAAGAAAAGTTCCCACCATCCCTCCCTTGTTATGAAAAAATAAGACTGCAATGAATATATAACAGCAATTTTCAGTCAATGTGAAGCTAAAAAATACAATTACATGTTTCCAAAAAAAAAAAGAAAGTATCGCGGTTGCTGTCACAGCTTGAGGGTTCACTGACATTGCAAAGTTTTACTATATATGGTGGGTTATGACTACTCTGGAAGGGTGCCAGTAGCTTGGTTTTCCTGTACAGATAGTCGGAGACTCCTGGTTGATAAAGGTTGAATATGCATCAGTTGCTTGACAACTGCCTATGCTATAAGTTTGTACAAGTATATCTGGAGGGTTTGTAGCACTGACATTGCAAAATTTTACTATATATGATGAGTTATGACTACTCTGGAAGGGTGCCAGTAGCTCACGGCTTGATTTTCCTGTACAGATAGTCGGAGACTTGGTTGATAAAGGTTGAATATGCATCAGTTGCTTGGCAACTGCCTATGCTATAAGTTTGTATGTGCTGAAATTCATTTCAAGTTTTGAAATTCCCAATAAAGCTGTGGCCAATTTTCCACCAATGCAGTTGTAAGCGTTGTTATTTCTATAACTATATTAGCCAGTAAAGGCAGAAAAGATCTGCCCACTATTTTTGCCAAAAGAAATTACAAGCACCTAGTTTGATTGCAGTGTGGCATGAGAGTAGCCAGACTCCTAGGGATTACAATCTCAGTCAGGACTACCATCACTGTGATTGTTTTATTGCAGGGGTCTTTGCAAAGGAGTACAATGGACCTTGTGCATTTAGACAGGAAGTTATGTCTTAGGCTAGGCAGGGGTCAATAACCTAACCCCGACTTTACAATTTACCCTATAGCTATTTACATGACTTTCTAAATTTTTTTTTCTCATCAGTATTGCTGAAAACTGTTTAACATAATTTCCTATGGAAACCTTGTGCAACAGACCACAGAACCAGCAACAAATAAATTAAAAATACAAATAATAACTTGTTTAAATTTTGTTGCATTGAAATCTTGCAGTGGAAAAATATTAAAGGAACAGTCCGAGCCAAAAAAAAACAAACACACCTTTATTTATTTATGTTGTTTACTAATTTTTATTAAATGCAATTTATTAGCAATTCAAAAAATATATAAAATTTTTACCTGTAAAGAAGTGCTGTACAGCACTTCCGTGTTGCAGACTCCATCTTCAGTCTCTACTGACGACTCTATGGCGTAACAATTCACCCGATCCCTCTGAGATGCGCAGTCCTCTCCAGCTGCGCTGAAAATGAAACCCCATATCAACCTTTCCCATGTCACATGGGAGAGCGTGCACGTCATCCAGGGAGGACATGTTGATCACAGGCACGCTCTCCCATGTGACTATCATCAAGACTGATTCAGTTTTATGAAGCAATTCACATTTGGGGGAATTCACCATTGAGCGAAGTGAGCTCCAAATCCTTTGTCTCACTTCGCACATGTGTTATGCACTCGCTGATGTCCTGCATGCGGACATCAGTGAGAGCTTTAAAGGGATTTCAGTCTCGGCGAGGCAACTGTTTTGGTCTCGCCGAGACTGGAATCCCTTTAAAGCGCATAACACCATGTGCGAAGTGAGCCGAAGGATTTGGAGCTCACTTCGCTCAATGGTGAATTCCCCCCTTAAGCTGGAGATTCATGAATTCTACCTTCCCCAATATAAATACAAGCCCAGTTGCAGTAGTGACCTTTAAAATCCTCTTTTCCTGCCAGTAAGTAATTGAGGGAAATTTTTATGTGGTTTACTATGCATCACTTTGGAATTCCTTTAAGTAAGCAAGCAACCCACTTTTATCAAAACTTTGATAACAGTAATGTCAACTTTAGCTTAATCAGGAATAGTAAAGCCGTTTTTTATTTGTTTATTTATTTTGGTGGTGGGTATGCTGTGGTGTGGCAGCTGTGTATCAAAAGATGCCTTGGTTACAGTGGAACCAGAAAACTTTCCGAAAGGAAATCAAGGATCTTTAGGACCTCATTGACAAAAGTCCAAATAGTCACGTAGAGTTATGAATTTGCATCTATTCTCCACTTCCCCATGTTCTGTTATCGACTAACTTCTGTGAAGTGGTGAATACACAACCAATTTGGGCAACCACAATAGTCATGATCTTACAGTGCTCTTCAAATCATTTTATGTGCGCATGCACTATTTCTTCTACTACTGACTAAGTAAAGGAATGGTGCAAAGGTGCAAATGCAACTAGGTGAACTGCTTCAAATTTACCTGTTTGACTTTGCCAATTTAGACTGGCAAATTGGGGGGGTTGATGGCAAGGTTCCAGTGTTGTGTAAGGCGACTATTTTATTCAAAAGTGATAATGGTGACGGCGAATAAGTGACTACATGACTTTTGGACAAGATGACATAGAAATAGGCGAAATTTATTAAACTCAGAAAAGCTCATTTTCACTTTTTTGAGTTTTATCAGGCGAACACCCGGAAGTTTCTTGTGGTAAGTATCACAAGATTTTTTGCGATCGATACTTACCGAGAGAAACTTTTTCCACTGAATATTTCCATGGAAAGGTAGCTATACTACACTAATGTAAAGCCGTACTATACTAATGTAAAGCCTACTACACTAATGTAAAGCCATACTACACTAATGTAAAGTATGGCTACCCTTTCCATGGATATATTCAATAGAAAAAGTTTCTCTCGGTAAGGACTGACTGAAACAAATCTTGCCATACTTACTGCGAGAAACTTCCGGGTGTTCACCCAGTTAAACTCAGAGAAGCAGAAATGGGCTTTTCCAACTTTACTACATTTCGCCCTTAGAATATTTACAAAATGGAGTTAGTGGGATATGATAAGACTGACGTCATGGCCCTTCACTTGACGAATTTGCCTCACTCCACATGACTTCTCATCTTACTTCTATTCGCATGACTACGCCACACTATGCATGTGACAGTGACTGCCACTGTCCACCTGTTTGACAAGTGTATTCTCCAGTCAATAGTGAGAAGTGATTTTGTGTGTATTTTGGCGCCGCAACTTGAATTGTATGAGGTGAATTCGACAGGTGAGTTCAACCTTTAGTCAATGAGGTGCCCAATGTTTTTTTTTTAATTTGCCTTTCTCCTGGCAAAAGCATTAAGTAATTATTACATCAAATAGGTTGAATTTGAAGGACTTTTTTCTTTTTTTAACCCTACTAACAATTTAACTATGTAATCTGGAACACAATAGTAAATTTTGTTTGGAAAATAATATTTATTATAAAATGTACAGTACATCAATTTAATAATATAAACTCAGTTTTGCAGTAAAGTCTTTTAAAGACCAATAATTTATAAAATGAGACCTTGACTGAATGAACGTCTGTCTCATGGTATGTTTTCTAAAGTATAAAACATACAAATCAAGCACCAGTTAAGGGATCTTTTACCAAAATACATATTTAACATGTTTATCAAAGTCCAAGATAGATTGGTGATAGTTTTGATTGTCGGTACATATAAATATTAACTCCAAAGTAAAGCATTGTACATAAGAGAATTATTGAAACAGCTGTGTTATACAGAACTCAGGAGTTTTACCATCTTGGTACAATAGAATGTTACAAAAACACATTGCAAAGTAATGCTTAAAGGTTCTCTTTAGAACACCGAAGGGTTCACGTTATAAGGGTTAAAGGGATAACTAGGGAAATTACCTTTAAACAAGCAAACAAACATTGCTGCAGCATATTTGCAGAATTAATACTTCTTTGGTAGTTAGGTGCAAACCAAGCCAAAGTGTAACTGTATATTTCAGTTATCTTTAATAAAAATAAAGATGGGCTAATTTTTTTTTGGCCTGTTCCATGTTTCGTAGCCCTTACTAATAACAATTGCACTTATTTTAATATGAGCTCTGAATAGGGATTCATGCTGAGAACTGGTAACGAAAAAGCTCTCTAAATGACTTCATCACAACGAGTGTGCAATCCCTCTTGATGTCAAAATCATTTCTATATTATGATTCAGTATATTTGCACTTGTGTTGCAGTCATCTTGGGCATTTACCTGTTAAATGATGTTTGTTAATATACGTGTAAATAGGTTGTCTTTGTGTCAGTTCCTAGTATATTTTTGGTTGTGCACTTATAATATCCTGTATCTCTTTTTGAAGAATGTTGAATCACCAGTGTCCCCTGAGGATGAAGGAATTTGTTTCCATATAAACGTGACTGGGCTACTGCAGTCAAAACAGATTTGTCAGGTAATTCCCATGTGATTTCTGGTTTAGGTATTCCAATTGACATGCAGCTCAACTGTATAGAACTTCCAGGTCTTGCATATGTTACCGGAGCAGGGCTAGATGTAATACGTGGAGGGTAAGCAATGACTATTACAGGGACATTCATTATGGAGGAACCATATTCCGTAGATGCTTTGCATTGATAACTTCCCCTATCATACACAGATGTATCACGAACAACAAGGGAACCATTCTGGAGTACAGAAATTCGACCTTTATTTTGTGGCCCATCAAGAACCATACCATTAGGCAAAGTCCAAGAAATATGTGACTGAGTTTCTCCATGGGTAGCGCAGTGAAGTTGTAAGGTCTCACCGTTAATTATACTGATTAAATTATTGTAGTGATTCTTCATTTGCGGTTTTTGGCCTATCTGTAAATTGACCAGTTTATCAGCATATCCAGCACTGTTTAAAGCTCTGCAACGATATGTTCCAGCATCAGTTGCTCCAACTGAACCAATTAACAATGTGCCATCATTCCTGTGATATAATCTGTGAAGGTATTTACCACTGTGAAGTTCTGTTCTATTTGGCAAAATCCATATTCTTTCAGGCTCTGGGATTCCTATAGCGGAGCAGTTGAGACTTACCGATTTACCTTCAGCTGCAACAATATTTTCACTATCACTGTGAAATTTAGGTTTTTCTGTTGGATCAGTAACTGTCAAATACACAACTAACTTTGCCTCCCCGCCTTCATTTCTACCAATGCAAGTTAACTGTACTGAATCTGTTTTTCTTAAAACTTGAATGTCAAGTGTGCCATTTCGGTGTACAGTAATTCTGTTTCCATAGTAAGGAGCAGGAAGGATCACACCTTCAGGAAATGCCCACATGACTCGTGGTGTTGGAACTCCTTCAGCTTTGCAATCTAACTTTAAGTGGGAATCTTTCATAGCCGTTGCTTTTATGGTTGTTATTTTATTGGAGAAGCCGTTGATTACTGGTGGCAAGACACTAACTTGGATTTGTACAACCTTTCTGTCCTCCCCACCAGTGTTTTGTGCCACACATGTATAATTTCCACTATCAGCCCTTTGGGCTTTTTGAATAAAAAGAGATCCATCTTTATAAACATGATACTTGTCTGAAAAAGATGGTATAGGTCTGTTTGCAGGTGAAAGCCAGGTGATTCTGGGAACAGGTTCTCCTTTTGCTTCACATGATACTGTGAAAACATCTCCATAAGGTACATTTTTAACAGAAAAGGTTTTATCCTTAATAACTGGTTTTTCTGACACAACCTTAACACTCACACGCATTTCGTCTTGTCCGATTTGGTTGACAGCATAGCATGTATAATCACCCTCCTCTCTCATTCCTACTTCATTAAAATATAAAGTTCCATTGTTAAATACAACATATCTTCTTGTCCTTGAGCCACTATCATCAGATTGCATTATGTTATTAACCATGCTTCCATCTGGAAGACTCCATGAAATTTCTGGGTTAGGAACTCCAGTAGCTACACAATCAACCTTAAGGTCACTTCCATAAATAACTTTATGGTCAACTTCATTTTTATACTGTATTTTAGCTGGCCTCATCATCACATTTACTTTTAGCACCATATAATCCTCTCCAAGTTTATTCCTTGCCATGCACAAGTAGTCTCCTGCGTCTTTTTCAGTAACGGAATAGATGAGTAGTGTTCCATTAGCATAAGTCTTGATTCTGGAGTCAAAACTATTACAAATAAAGCAAATATTAGATTTTTTTTTCTTGTAACTTGAATATTATTCTTTATCATGCATTGCAACACTTATTTCAGGGACTTAATTACTATCTGGCTACAGGCAAGAGTATTAAAATGGAACTTAGGGGAATCTCTGGGAAAAGTCACAAACGTAGGTGCAAGTTTCCACTGGCATGTTTATAACAACCAGCCATTAATTTGCTGCAATTGTTTTACTGAACTTAGCCAAGTGTCAGGTTATTTCTGATTATTACACTAGAGCAGTGATGGTCAACCTACGGCCCACGAGCCATTTCCGGCCCGTGAAGCATAGGTAACTGGCCCGCATCGGTGTGGAGCTGAGGTATAATGCAGCTATCTGCCTACATCTGAAAGTCTGCTGCCGCTGGAGCTCCTGGGATATGCGACTTTACCTAAATAAAGTTGTATATCCCAGGAGCTCCGGTGACAGGAGACATCCAGGTGGTGTGCAGATAGCCATATTATACTCAGCTGCACCAAAGACATGCCGGCAAACAGGTACAGAGAGACTTTGAGAACAGATAATGAACTATTGTTGCAGTCGCGACTTTACTATGTAAAATTGTTGCAGTTGTAAACTTTAAAATTTGTCGTGACTTTGAAGCAGCCCATGACGCGCATATTGCAAATTTATATGGCCCCCAGGCCGAAAAAGGTTGGGCATCACTGCACTAGAGTACACCTATTTTGCAAATTACCCTAAAAGTTTAGACTAACTTCTCTAATTAAAGGTGACATCAAGATTCCAGGGTGCCCGGGTTATTAGTAATAACTACAAAGATTAAAATATTTTTCTAATGTATCAAATTGAAATATTATGACATACACTTTTTGAAAGAGAGTGCAACACCTGGATGCCTGCGCCTTCCCATAATTTTGTTTTCTATGTTTTGGATAGGCAACTAGGTATCATGCTAGTTCAGAATTTCAAACAATCAATTCATAATTAAAATATATATTTCAAATAATGCATCAGTGTTTGAATTCATTAATAGCATTTGCTGTGCACTTATAAACAACAGTGTACAGCAGAAAAGAAAGTCTGTTCTCATGAAATAAAATATTTCAACGTAACAATGTGTTTTCTTCAATTTTTACAACAGCCATTTCAAGAGCTACTCTAATTCATCCTGTAAGGGACTACAGGCTACACTGCTGTATGTATACTCCGTTGAAAATTACACAGTGCCAACCAGGAAGCATTCAGTGTGAAAAACACTGAAAGGCAGCAGTAACTTCCTCCCAAATTGCAAATTATACGTTCTCAAGTATGTGGTTACCCACCTGCATTTTGCATTTAAATATGTGCTTCTGGGTAGGAAGCGATAGGAAGTGATATCTCTGAGCCACTACTGTCCACTTAACAAAGTAACAGTAATACAATCCTTCACGTGCCAAGAGCCATAGCCTTAATTTTATCTGGTCTCCTTAAAATTACATTATTTTACTTTTAATAATCAATGATGTCTTAGCGCTTAGCATATGATATGGCTAACGCTTCCTCTCACTTTATATTTGCATTTTATTTATCTGTTTATCTGCAATGTTTCTGAAGAAGCATTTTACACTGACATTCACAGATGCAGAAACCAACTGTATTCCATTTTTCAGCTTTCTCTCAAACTCCTACCTCAGTTAAATGCAGGCAAGGAGAAGCCCTAGACGACCAAATGGAAGTCGTCCGAGGAATGTTAACATACCAAGTCACTTATTTCTAACTATAAACAGGTATAATAGCCTTTTAAACATAGTTCTAGCATCATTTTTTCCATCTGTCACTTTTCCATTCTGCTTCT
>WMED01018735.1:2465-12618 GCA_019650415.1 Pipa parva | reverse complement strand
TGTAATCAACCGGTTCTGTATAAGGCAGCGGTTCTCAACCTTTTGAGAACCGCAACCCCAGGCTGTGACGTCACGGACTGACGTTTCGCCTGAATGTCATCACGTACACGCATCACGTGATAATGTTAGGGCGAAACGTCATCACATATGCACGTCACCCCCGTGGGATGGTCGTGCAATCCCCGCCAGGGTCGCGACCCACAGGTTGAGAACCGCTGGTATAAGGTAAGTATTTTAACTGTTGTTTTTTTATTTTTTCACTTTAGTTCTCCTTTAATATTATACTTTTACCTGCTCCTTGGAAAACCTACACCCAGAGAGTAAAGTTTAAAGAATGTTACAAATGCTGCACCCTGCTCTGTGAGAATAACAATAAGTTCTGCACTCACTGTCTTTTACACTGATACAATGTTCCCTTATTGTGAAGAGTTTATTGTAACAGCTACAGCAGGAATTACACTGAGCATTCTGGGATTCCCGGCCCAGGAAGCATTCTGGTAAATGCAGACACACACACAAAAAAACCAAGAATAATACTGCATTGAAGAAAAAAAACATTTGTTTTATGACACATATTTTAAAACGTTTCAGGGCTTTAGTTCCCTTTTAACTATCAGAAAGTGCAATGGCTTATTATTTCCACTCAGTCAAATACAATTTTAAAAAATGAGGTGCAAATACATCAGTTTGGGTAAATGGGAAAAAGATTAACAAAATTAGCAAGGCTTGATAAATACCGCTAAGTCATCCACGCAAAAGAGTAATGTGCACTTTATCTGTAGTTGAAGGCAAAGTTAGGAGCCTTGTATAGGCCAGGTCTGACTGTAAATCAAAGACACGACATCATAAGAGCAGAGCACAAATCCTATCATAAAATAAGACTTTTCCTGCGGTTTTCTGATCTATGAAATGAAAGTCGTCCCTTGCCCTGTTTGGATTTCCCAGATATCCCCTGGCTGCGCTTCATAGGGCTTATTCTACCATTGTGCAATCCTAGGATTTCATTCATAATATTGATAATTATGGAGATGCAGACTGGACTGGATAAGCAGTGAGCATGGGATCAATCACAGCAGCCTCCCCTTTTACCTAGTTAATGGTTCGTTCCATCTCCCAGTAAAGTTCCAGCATCCTCTAGGAAGGAAATGTAGTCCATGGAACAGGATTTACATGCTCAAGCAATGCTCAGCAGATATTCCACATCACCAGGCCTATGAGCATCCACTTAAAAAGGTAATGTACAGTAGGTGTGTCACCAAATGAATTACCTGTAGGCAGACATATGCATTTCTCTGAAAATGTGTTTGGGAAATATCAGATGACTGGGGAAGCCATTTTGATTTTTTGGCCTAGTTGCAAAAAAACAAACAAAACTCAGGGCTACTTTTCATTTACCAGAATCTCTGCCCTCCCATACTTCCCAGCAGGCCTTCCATAAGACAGTTAGTCCAGAGAGTCCAGTTGAGTAGTTAACCAAGGTCTTCATTATTAAACATATCCCCTTTAACATCACCCTTAGGCGTACTGTCCATCAAACCTGCCCATGGCCTTACTGGACTGGTGGAAATACCATATCAAAGGACAACTAACCCCGGCTCCATACACTTACTTCTCCTTTCTTTATAATACAAGGGGACGCGTTTACTGGCTCATCTTATAGTGATCCTATATAGTATACCCCCAATGTCCCATTTTCACATTCTGTCCTGCAGTCCTTTTCTAAATCCCGCTAAGTATATTGGGAAATCTCTATATGGCGCATTGTGCTTAGTTTGTAAGCTTTAATAGTTCCTACTCAGTGCACATAGCTCATTATTCTTACAAGCACACTCTGTAATTATAGGGATTGGGGTGTACTTTATCTTGTTACGCTGTTATAAAGATGTATTTACAATGATTGTGCTACAGCAGGAAAACGAAATGAGACATAGCCCAAAGCCAACGCATCTGCTTTAATACAAGGACATGAATGAATAATGTATAGTGTGCTTATCTGCCACTGCTGCAGTCCTACAGAATTTTTTATTCTGTGAAAGAAAAGCCAGACAAAGCTGGTATAAATATGTGCAGGAATACACAGATACATTCAATCACAAGTACATAACATACATGTATAGGTATGTACACACACAAACACACATAAACCTAATGCACTCACAGGACTGGGGCCACAAAAATATGCTAATGCTGGCTGGAGAAACTGGTCGATTTTTTTGCAGATGCCAAATATCACTGACTAGAAAAGGCTTTATATATAAATGCAACCCATATTGTTACACGCATGAGCAGGTGCCAATAATAAGAATTCTTATAGTGTTATTCCAATCTGTAGCCAATCAGAAGAATTCTTATAGTGTTATCGCAATCTGTAGCCAATCGGAAGAATTCTTATTGTGTTATCCCAATCTATAGGCAATTAAAACATTTAAAAGCTAATTTCCTAACCATAACTGATACGCTGAAAGTACAGAGTCTGCCAGCCTAAACCTAAGCCTATATTATGAAGCAGAAAATCAATACCTTTGAGCTGTAGTATTATCTTAACTGCTGGTGCTAGTATCTCATGGTCTCCATATTGGATCCTCATTAATATTCTAATGAGCCCTGACACATCATCCCACATTGTGTTTGACTAATATCAATGAGGCATACAGTCTACTTTCACACAAGCTCAATAGAATCCAGTGCCCAGGACACCAATTTTTTCTGCAGGGCTGAAGGTGAAATGCTACAATGGCTGCTTGTACTAGTGAAATAATGCATGCAGAAATGTAAATAATCAAGTAGGTAGTTTGGAAGGGAAAGATTGTGGGTTTGTGTTGCCATTGTAATGTCACATTGTGCAAGTTTTGTGTATCATTAGCAAATTATCTACTGCACCAAGAAATGGAGCAGGACTAAAACTTGATGCTTATACAGTAAAACTTAATACTTGAAATGCAAATATTTTTAAGACAAGGTGAAAGGGTGTTGTTAGAAATGTGCAAATTGGTTGTTACACATTTCATAAAATGTTTCACTTTGTAATACTAAATACATAATACTGGAGGAAATTGTAGGGGTTATTCTGTGAATTAGCCAGCTAAAGACGGTTGCAATAGACAGATATTGTCACAGCTATTGTCACGACTTTACTATGGAAATATTGTTGCAACCGCAATTTTATAATTGTTGCAGTAGTGACTTTACAATGGGAGCATTGTTGCAGTCATTGATTTGCTATGGGAATCCGCTGTTTCAGAATTCGACAGTTGAATTAGGACTTAGAGAATAACCCCCTGAGATTTAACTTTGTACTATGACATTTTATCGCAAAATGTTAATCCAAACAACACCTCTCACTCACACGCAACCATTTCACTATTGATCCCATCTGTAGCAATGCCAGGGTTAATATTGCTGTAGCAATGCCAGGGTTAATAATGCTGTAGCAATGCCAGGGTTAATATTGCTGTAGCAATGCCAGGGTTAATATTGCTGTAGCAATGCCAGGGTTAATATTGCTGAAGCAATGCTAGGGTTAATAATGCTGTAGGGTGTCTACAAAAGGAACATACATATTCTAAGGCCAAGTGACATTCTTTAGGACCTCAGGAGCACAGCTTGCTAGGGCATATGTTAATATACAGCACCATGAAGTACCAAAGTGTTAAATTCCTTTTCTTTGGCCTGTGACACTGGGGTAAACCACTGGCCATATCCAGTTACAAACACTTCTCTAGTACAGTTAGCAGTGCTGTGGAAAGGTGCTTCTGCTGTTATAATATATGGCTGAAAATAAGTATGATGCAGTGCAGGCGAGGAATTTGTACCCCCGGGCACCGCAGGTGAGGGATTTGTATCCCCGGGGCACCGCAGGGGAGGGATTTGTAACCTCAGGGCACCCCATGCGAGGAATTTGTACTCCCGGGGCACCGCAGGCGAGGGATTTGTATCCCCAGGGCACCGCAGGCGAGGGATTTGTACCCCCGGGGCACCGCAGGCGAGGGATTTGTACCCCCGGGGCACCGCAGGCGAGGGATTTGTACCCCCGGGGCACCGCAGGCGAGGGATTTGTACCCCCGGGGCACCGCAGGCGAGGGATTTGTACCCCCGGGGCACCGCAGGCGAGGGATACGTACCCCCGGGGCACCGCAGGTGAGGGATTTGTACCCTCGGGGCACCACAGGCGAGGGATTTGTACCCCCGGGGCACCGCAGGCAAATTTTTTACTCCTCTACTTCCAGTGCTCTGTAGATGAGGATTCTGTGTTACATTTTTATTAAAGAAATAGGTTTTCAGATCTTGTTATTGCGCAAGTCTTTGCACATATTATTATGCTTAGAATAGAAGTGGCCTGGGCCCCCACAGTATGTGGAACAGCTTATAGCCCAGCAGACACAAAATTAAAGTGGGTTACCCTTTAGCTATAGGCAGCTGCATCCCCATTCTACAGCGCTGCCCTCCATCCCCATTCTTTAGTATCATGCAGGTTTAATGTGGATTTGTACCCTGTTGACTCCTTGTTCCTCACACAGACCCACATCACAAAGGCTTTATACCCTTGGGTGGGGAGTTTGAGCACTCCTAGATTATCTCCTCTGTCCTGTTGAATAATTAAAAGCTGTACACTTTACTTTCTATACAGTGGATGTAGTCTGTCTGTAGACTAGTCCCAGGCACACACAGGTGCAAAGATCCACTTTATCTGCTATTTTTGCTAAGCATTTGACTGCAGGAGCAGTGTTAGTAACACCCCCATTTTCTCTGTAGGCAATTGTGTGTCCCCCTCACCTGCCTATACTAATGGTAAGCACCCTGCGCCCATCCACAGTACTAAACCACACTGCACAATGGGGCCACTGATAGACTGTAGGGAAGGGGAGAGATGCTTTTGTGTGGGGGAAAATGAATATAACAGATGGCTAATTGGATATAATAAACCACTGGGGCCATCACACACAATAAAGGAGACCCATAGGGATTATCAGGACTGGATCTGCCTCCCAGGATGGACAAGGAAGTTGGTGAAAGAAAAGCTGACTTTAACTTGATTATATCCTGCCCATATGTCACTGAGTTAACGAGGGGGCTGCACCCAGCATGGCAGGGGATAAAGGCCGCTCTTTGCTATTAGCCCCTTACTCTGTACAGCACTGTGGGAGATGCCAAAGCTATATAAATAAAGAAATAATCTATAAAACAATTTTCCAAATGAGGTTTATCTGCCTTTTTTCCTTTCTTGTTTAGTATAACTACAACTCCCAGCATCCACCGAGAGTCCTTGTTTGCAGTTCTTTGCTAGAGAGTCAAGCCTCTGACCCTGCATTGTTTTGTTACTCCCCCTCCTTTAATGGGCAGCTCCATTAGGCTCCATTTCCTCCTGGAAGTGATTTATGCCCAGCGACTGACAGATCTATAACTGCACATTAACCCTTACTGTACCAGGCTTGCTTTTATCTCTGTATTGGTGTGGACAGGCTGAAATCTGGGCAGCAGGAAGTGGATGGAAGGAGTAATTCCGTGGATGGAGTAGGAAACTGTATGAAATATCTGGGAGTAAACCAAGTCATGCTTGTTTATTGTATTATGATCCAAAGATGTACAGAAGGGAGGCATAACAATGAAAACAAACAGTGATACAAAGAGGTTAGCAGCCCTGATCTTCAGAGCTTGCAATCTAGATGAACATTAAGGGGGTTGCATAGACTCATTTCTAGTTTTTCGCAGTCAGTTTAAAGCAATATTTATCAATAACTTTATCTGTTAATCAGTCAGCATGAATCAAGGCTATTTGGAATTAGATTTTTGCAACACAGAAATCATAGGATTATTTTGCAGCCAGAGGTACCTGAGGTAGTAATGGGATGGCAAGGCTGGTACCATTTATATAGAAGATAATGATGCCATTTCTGTAATTTATAATGGTAATGGACACTAAGGAGTTCCGTAGCCATATTAATATCCTTATAAACTACAGAAGGGGGAACGTTATCCTTTATAATACACGAGGCCACAGGCAGAGTTACACAGGGAACTCCGAGATGACTGTTAATATCATTATAAACTACAGAAGGGGGAATATTATCCTTTATAATGCACATGGACACAGGCCGAGCTATACAGGGAACTCTGAGGTGACTATTAATATATTTATTTATAAACTACAGAAGGGAGAACAGAATCCTTGATAATACATGCTAGTTTCTACAGTCATCTGCTGATTGTGCCATTGTATCACCCACAATACTATAGTATAAGGCTGTAGTGTTATTCTGTAGTTTGTCCAGAAAGATGACAATTCTTATGATGCCATAATACCCACAAGACAGTTTTAATGCAATGTGATAATTTCTTTTGTTCCAAATAAACTTTACATGCTGCAATTATACCATATTTCATAACGTTTCAGAACATGTTTGTCTACAAATCCCATGATCCCCTCTGATGTAATTACTCTCTGGAAGGGCACAGTGTCCATTTGAGTGATGCAAGAGCAGTGTTAAGAGAACTGACTTGGAGAAGATGAAACGGCAGCAAATTTATGTTTTTCAATAGGAAATTTGAGTGATGGTTGCTGTTAGTTATAATCTTATAGTTCTGATGTCAGAAGTAGCAGTTTATAAGGTTCCATGCACTTCCTGTGTGAAATCACAGTCAGTGTGCAGACTACAGAAGCAGAGGAACAACAGGTATTAATAGGGTGGCGAGACTGTGTATGCATCTCCTAGCCTGCGGGTCTGAACCTTACTTTCATGGGAAATTACATACATTCCTGATGACTGACATTTTAAGAGGAAGACATGCTGTACTGACCATGGACTGGCAGGAAATGCTCCAGTCTTAGAGGAATTGATTATGCTTTTTAGGAGGAGGGAGAAGTCTTAGCCAAGGACTAAATATATCCATCTTGTTAGCACGGAAGCTTTGGAACGCTTTATTCATTTCGATTCCATTACACTATGGGGTTTCACTTCATCCGTTAATAAAAAGAGACTGTTATTCCTTTCAGAGCAGCAAAATGACTGTGCGCCACCTTCCTATATGTTTTAATGGATGTTACATTTGTTGCCGTGGATACTTAACATCATTACATCACTAACTACTGATCCCAGCATCCCAAAAGCAGAGGTGGAAGTTACATTGTTACAGGACATGTGAAATACTTCCCCGTTTAGAAGAGGCGTTGCTTGCTGCTATTATGTGTTTTTCATATACAGTGATACCTCGGTTCTCGAACATAATTCGTTCTGGAAGTGCGGTTGAGAACCAAATTTGGTCGAGAACCAAAACAGATTGACTTGTATTGCAGATTGACTTGTATTGATGCTGAAAATGCCATTCGGCTGTTCGAGTTCCAAATATTTGTTCGGATTCCAAGACAAAATTTTCTCGAATTTCCTGGTAGAATACCGATTTGGTCGAAAGTCAAGGCGTTCGAGAACCGAGGTATCACTATATTAGGTTTGGACAATGTTGCATGATCCAGGAGCAAAGCTATCAGTGACCTCCCCCTTTCATTTAGATTGTAAGCTCTGCAGGGAAGAAATCTCCTTCCTGTTGTCTCATTCAGTACCTGGCATTAAAGTACTAATGTCTTTACACACTTTTAAATGGCATCACTTACATTTTGTAAACCATTTTCCCATGTTTTATAAATACTTTGTTAGTATGTACAGTGCTGTGTAACCCAGTAGCACTATATCAATACAAATACTGTATACATATGTACGCCTACCTTGTATCTGTATTATAAATGTATTGTTACTATACTCAGCGCTGTGTAGCCCAATAGCGCTATATAAATACAAATACTGGATACATGTGTACACCCATGTCTGTATTATAACTGTATTGTTACTATACTCAGCGCTGTGTAATCCAGTAGCATTATATAAATTCAAATATACATGTGTACACTTACCCCATGTCTGTATTATAAATGTATCGTTACTATACTCGGCACTGTGTAACCCTTTAGCGTTATGTAAATATACATGTGTACACTTACCCCATGTCTGTATTGTAACTGTATTGTTACTATACTCAGTGCTGTGTAATCCAGTAGTGCTATACAAATACTGTATACATGAGTACTCTTACCCCGTGTCTGTAATATAAATGTATTGTTAGTGTGTTCAGTGTCATGTAACTCAGTAGAGTTATACAAATACAAATATACATGTGTACACTTACCCCGTATAAGGATACCATCCTTAGCAGGCCAAACCAAGTTTTTTTTTTTTCTGGTGGGGTGGAGCGATTAGGAAAATTTAGGGGATTATTGACTAAAGTGAGAGTTCGTCTGTCTAAGAGAATTTTCATCACTTTGAGTGACTACACCCTGATTCTCTATTCCTTATTGACTAAACAGTGAATTTCCATAGGAAATCTGCAACAATATTTACATAGTAAAGTTGCAATGGTGTCAGTATTCATCTGTTGGGCAGTGTGTGACCTTCGTTAGCTGGAGAATTCGCCACATCGCAGAGTTTGCTGAATACTTGAATATGGAGAAGTAATGAATTTACACCTTTAAACGACAATTCGGACTTTAGTCAATAACCCCCTTAGAAATTCAACCCTGGGCAAAATATCCCTTGTGCAAACACAGAAAGTACTATATTTTTCATAGAATTAAAGTAAAAATGGTCGTCTAGAAAAACTTATGTCTGATGATAAGGGAACATTGCATATTTTAACATGCGCCAATTACTGTTTTTGCTGAAAATAAAGCAAGTTTATTTTATTCCATACATCAACTGGCAACATTAGCTTTGTAAACACTGAGAAGCTTATTCAAATTGAGAATTCTACTGTCAAGGTTACTTTGAGTATCTATGCTCCAATAGTCACAAATTCGCTATTCCCTAAGCTGCGGATTCCCATAGCAAACACTGCTGGACACAGTTTATTGTATATTGCGGTGTAGTCAGACAGTAGGAGCCCTGACATCAACCCCCTAATTCATCTCTTTAATTTGGTGAAGTAAAATTGGGAATCCGATAGTACGCTTTGGTGAATTCGCTACATCGACAGACTCTGATGCTTGATGAATAGTCTAATCACATCTGCATGTACACACAGCAATATAAAGAGATGCATAAAATGGTCGCAACGTCACCACATCAGAGTTGGACGAATACAAGAAGACTGGGAATGGCAAAAGTTCACAACAACTGTTAGCCTTTCATGAATAAGCCACCTGAACCTCTCTACACTCTGATCGTAAGCTAAAATAGCTATAGTGAAAATATTAAGTTAGAAAATAAAAAAGTAGTGTTTTGGTTCCCCTTTAATTTATATTTTATTATTCTTTCTATGTTATTTAAAGGCATTGCTGCAAACTTGGCAATCTACAGAGCAGCTATTCTGAACGGCTGCCTATTTACATGCTGGAGAAATTACAGTTACAATAATATTTTAGGATGCATGTGAAAGTAATCATTTTTTTTTATATGGATGTTGTCTGCGGGGTGTTGAGAGTTGAACAACCCTTGCAATTTGGAGGTGTTTGCTTACAAAGAAATTATGATCTGGAGCATTTAAAAGTAGGATTTGGATCTGTCAGGAATGCTGTGTCTCTGAACCGTCGCTGAATTTTAAGAAATGCGCTGATTTCGACAATTTTCTCTTTCAGAATTCCATATAAATGTGGTTTTAACATACGATGCATGTAACACAGGGATTTACTGGAAACGGCTGTATTACTTTTTATAGCTGATGTTTTCTCAAATGTCACCAAAAACATGAGAGGGAATTGTATTACGTTACAGGCCCTAATGCAGAATTAGGTTTCTTTTATTTTATATAATTTAGGACAGCAGTGGCAAACCTATGGCTCGTGTGCCAGAGAGGTCACTCAGAGCAATTTTATGTGGGCACGTGCGCTGTCGCCACCACTGTCCTAGAGCTCACTGCTCCTTCAGTATAGGCCACAGACCTGACAGCTATCAGGTTGGATCCATAGCCTACACTGAGGGAGCACTCATACCAGGAGGATATAATCGGGTTTCCTGACACAGGCGCAATGATGTCACTCATCGTCATCTGCACTGCAGGGGAAGGCATTGATGAGTAACATCACTAATTGGCATCTGTCCCAAAAAGATTCGGTTCACCAATACTCAGAACCGGCTCTGGCCCTATAGGCGGCCTAGGCGCCCCTCTCCCC
>WMED01018733.1:0-12618 GCA_019650415.1 Pipa parva | reverse complement strand
GAGAGAGCTTGCCTGACAGAGAGAGAGAGCTTGCCTGACAGAGAGAGAGAGCTTGCCTGAGGGCAGAAAATGAAAATCTGTGAATGTGAGGAAATGAAACATGAAATTTTATATGAAACACGGAAATTTTGAATGAAACGCGGGATTTAAAAGGAGCCATGGATTTAAAATTGACAATGCAGGAAAAAAAGTAAACCAAAAAGTAAAACCACTTGAGTAGTATTCAATTTATAGCCACACAGGCTGGTGAAAAACTCTGGGTGTCAACATGTTTCTGAGCCGGTAAGTACAAGCAAAGGAGAAGGAAAATCAGCTGACATTCCTTGTGTACTGACCAATTTAAAGAATTTTCATTACTTGTAGAGACTGTGGTTTCTCCTAAGCTACCCATCACTCAGTTCACCATGGTTGCTAGACTGTTATTTTAGAAATAGTATGCTATATCAATGCATCGACGTGTTGCACCATATTTTTACCTTCCTTAAGACACCTTCATTTAATTTCATTCAATACCTCTGTTCCTTTCAGAAAAAGATGCAGTTTATAAAAATTAGGTAAACTTTTATAAAGTTGTATTTCATCACGTTTCAAATACATTTAATTAACTGCATTTTTGCCCAAGGCTTTATACATTAATCTTCTTAGAAAAAGGCCTCATATAGTTAGGTGTTATGATATTAATTGTTATATCTTTAAAAAAAAAAATTCCATAGCAAACTGTAGATCTCACTACATTACTGAGCAAGAAACTTGCTTTTTCCAAAGTTGACATAAATCTATCAGCTTCCTGTGTTTTATTATTTTATTATATTTCCCTGGATGATTTCCTATTACTATAAATCTCACTGTAGTCTCTGATTGCTTTCAATTTTCAGTACCAGTGCACAGTATTACAGGAACAATAGCATCCAAAAACAAACTATACCAAATATACTGTACAATTAAGCATAAAGTACTAATGCTTTAAAACTATTTTGAAGCTAGTTTTACTTTTTCTCAGTGCCTACATAAACTCTTCCAAGTGTCATCCCTCCAAGAAAAGAGCTTGTTTAAGAAAGAAATATTCCAAATATTAGTTAGCACAGTTTCATGAAAGACTTCGTTAGTAATCCTAATATATTCATTTTTCATTTTTGTTGTTAATCAGATAGTAGTTAGATGGGTTGCAGTATAGGACTGAAAAATTCCGGGTGGGCATGCCAGACCTTCTCCTCCCTCAACAAGCTTGTCCTTGAAGTCATATGTCATGTGATGTCTGCTGGCAAGTTGGGGCCTCCCATTGGGCCCCACTCAAGCCAGTCCTATGCTGATGAGGTGCCCTAGACATTGTCTTCTCGGATTCTGGATAGGCATAAACAGCATAAAAATGAAGATCTATTGCTATGGAGTATTATTTTACCTATTGTATATACATACAGTATATATAATTTGTAAATGAATAGAAAGTAGTAGTAGTTATCAATGACTCTTTTTTTCCAGTTAGCAATGATTTCCTTCTGTTTCTTTTGTTGCTACAAGAAGTTATAGTTATGGTTAAAAGTTACTTAATGATTCATTCAATCCACTAGTATGTGTCATTCCTTTTTGTAACAGATAACTTGCAATAATCCCTTACTTATGCACACTGATTTATTTTTACCTCTATTTGTGTTAGTAAAAGGTATATACATACCAAAACATTTTTAAACATTCTCGCCGCAAATGCGGTGGCTGGTCAGTGTGGTTGCTCAGTGGTTAGCACTGTTGCCTTGCAGAGCTAGGTTCTGGGTTCAATTCTACCTTGGACTTCATCTACAGGAAGAACATACAAACTCGATGCACTCCGTTTTCCTCCCACAATCCAAAAACATACATCTTTGTCTGTCTATGTGTGTGACTGAATAGGGAAACTAGATTAAGCTCCACGGGGCAGGGACTGACATAAATCTCTGTAAAAAGCACTTCGTAATATATCAGCACTTTATAAGTACATACATACATTTCCTTTTATTAAAGAGGGCTCTATCCCAGCCAATCCCGTTTAATGTTTTCCTGAAAGTTAATTTACTTTCTCATTCCTTTACATGCCATTGTAGAGAAACATATACTAAATGACTTGTGATGACTACTACCCAAATATTCCATTACCCAGTCGTTTGATATGAAATCAATTCTGTTGGTCAGAAGAACAATAAAAACCTTAGTTCTTGTTGGGTCCTTATTCAGTTGCTGCAAACAGCTTTCTTTTAACACATCCAAGAACCTGCTTCACTCATTTAATGCGTGTGTAGTTGAAATAAGGGACTTATTCATGGAAGTCCAAACAGTCGTGTAAAAGGTGTGAATTTTCTTTGATTCGCCTTTTCCGCATTTTGACGTATTCAGAAAACTCTGCAATGTTCCAGATTTGCATACTATTCGGTGCACAGTTGTGGATTCACTGAGCTCCTTGCATTGCAGTGTGTGTGCGCACACATAATTTGGCTATTCACAAAGTGTAGGAGTTTGTTGATGAAGCAAGGCGTACTGTTTCAAAGTCATCGACTTCACCAGATCAAAGTAGGGGGTTTATGGCAGTCCTCTGAAATGGCGCAACACAATTGTTCACTCAAACATGACAATAAGGACTGAGGGGGTAATTCAGCATAGTGCGAAGTTACCTCCGGATCCTTCACATCACTTCGCAGAGGCTGTTATGCGCTCACTGATGTCCTGCACACACACATCAGCGAACACTTTAAAGGGATTTCAGTCTCATGAGGTGACTCGAGTGGTCTCACCAAGACTGGAATCCCTTTAAAGTGTTGGCTGATGTGCGCATGCAGGAAATCAGCGAGCGCATAACAGCCTCTGCGAAGTGATGCGAAGGATCCGGAGATAACTTCGAACTATGCTGAATTACCCCCTGAGACCAAGTGACAACTTGAACAAGGGATATTGTGACAAAGAAAGAGATGTATTATTCATTATATACAGTTAGTGGAACTTTGTGAGAATGACGTCACTGCATTTTACTGGTTGAATTCATTTTTATTATGAATTGCTCCACATCCTACTACTGTTTAGCTGTCTGACAAGAAATCACATCCAATGATGTTTGTTATTTTGCTTAAGGAATCTGCAGCTTAGTGAATAAGGAGTAGCATATTTGCAACTACAGGCATCGTAGCAACCACAAGAAACACACATGCATGTCGACAGTTGAATTTGCACTTTCATGAATAAGCCCCTAAGACATTCAAATGCACAGCTTTTTATTTTTTCATTAAAAGAGTCTGATGCCTCGCACTGCTGCCAATTACTACAGCACCACAGTGTCAACACAAGCAAATAATGCTGAACTGCTACAGCACACTACCCACACCAACACAACAGTTGTATTTCTAATTTCTAAAATGTGCATTATCTACTGTATAACATAACATATTTCCCTAATATTCCAAGTGTTTCCTAGGCATGTATTGATTGGATCTATGCTTCTCTGGTTTTGATGGCTAACTGCAACTCTTAATTGAAGCTAAAATGCTTGTGCAGTTATAAAAGCTCAGATGGAATGAATTTAAATTCTATGTATAAGATACAACAGGGGCAGACCTATGAACCTGACAGGTAGAGAAAAGATAAAAGGGAAGACTTTGTTAGTACCTACAGCATAAGCCCTGTAACATTAAACAATCCATAATCAGAGAAAGATTAAAGGAATACATAACATTCAAACTCAGGTCAATGTAAATATACCCATTAGGATATAGTAAACAATCTGTTATCAGGTTCAGAGAAAAATGCTTCCATTGTTGTTTTATAAATCTTTTATTAGAAAGAATAACACGGATACGCACTGTCTAAAATAAAAACAACTCATTAGATGTGGATTCTTGCATGGGATCTTGTTCTCTAGAACAATAGATGTGCAATTGTATGTGAGTGGTCAAACTTTGAAAACACCGTATGTTAGGTATTGTTCAGTTTCCATCCACACCTGCTAGGCATCATGGCTAGAGATGACTAAACCACCTAGGGGGGAATTTACCATTCAGCGAAGCCTTCGTCTCACTTCGCAAATGGTATTATGCGCATGCTGATGTCCTGCACGCGGACATCAGCGAGCACATTAAAGGTATTCCCGTCTCGGCGAGGCATCTCTTTTGGTCTCGCCGAGATGGGAATCCCTTTAATGCCCATGCTGATGTCCGCGTGCAGGACATCAGCATGTACATAATACCATTTGTGAAGTGAGCCAAAGGCTTCGGAGCTCACTTTGCTGAATGGTGAATTCCCCCCGTAGGCTTCAGTACACCAAACCTGGGAAAAATGTTTCTCAAACTCCTAGTTTTCCACTGATTTATTGATTTCTTATTCATGTGTACAAAGCATAGACTAGCGGACAAGCCTACCTGCTTCCTGATGCACATAACATGGCTTAGTCTCTGGAAGAGAAAGAGAAGTTTTGTCTCCTTCACACTGAAAAGATTTAAGCAGTACATAAATAAACAGTCAGCCTAATGTTGTGATATACGATTGAATTTGTCACATTACAGAAAATAATTCCCTAGATAAAAAGTAGCCTGTCTACTGGACGACAGAATAGCTGCAGAAACCTGAACTGTCTGGGCTACCAAGGGACAAGTATGACTACATTATCTCTGTCTTCTCTTATTTTTTTTATGAAATTCTGCAAATCAGAATATTTGGAAAATGTATGTTTTGGGAAACTCTTAATTCACACTCTGGGCTTGAGAATCTCAAAATCTGTAACAATAATTGTTTACTTTGTAGTTCTATTTTGATTACCATCAGGTCTATATAAAAAATTTGTTCATTTCTTGATGCTTCTGAGGCAGTAGTGTGTAGCTCCATGTTAGCCATAGATATAAGCAGAGACAAGTAGAGTATAGGTGATACCTGTTACTGGCTAACTGAATAGATGGTAAATGCAAGCTTTCGAGACTACTTAGGTCTCTTTTCCAGGCATGGCATGTTATTCAGTTAGCCAATAAAAGGTATCACCCATACTCTACTTGTCTCTGGTTGGAGCTTCTAAAAATTGTTCTTCTTCAATTGCCATTCTTCAGGATGATCCTTCATTTGGGTTATTTATTAAAGGGCGAACAGTCACATAAATTTGCATCCTTTCACAATTTCTCCAGCTCCGCTTACTTAACAAACTCTGTGATATGATAAATTCACTACCAATTCAGAAGCTTATGATGTTTTTGGACTTACGGGAGGTCTTCGCATCTTTTTGCATTCGCATTTGGCTATCCAGCAAGCAACAGAGTCTGTTGAAGGAGGTAATTCTGTAAGGCATAATGCTCCAAATTCACCCATTTGACTTTGCCATATCAGAGTGGTGAATTGGGGGAGTTGATAGCAGGGCTCCAGGGTTGCATAAGGTGACTGTTTATTCAAAGTGACAATCAATCCTGCGACCAACTGACAACATGAACTATTGTGAGGATGATGTCACTGCCCTTCACTGGGGGAATTCGCCTCAGTTTGCATGACTCTGCATCCCACTATTGTCAGACTGACTACGCCACACTACGCATCTGACAGCGTCCAATGCTGTCCACTTGTTCAACAAGTCTATCAGCTGCTTCATGAATAAGGAAAAGTGAATTTGCGTCTTTCTGATTGAAGTGACATGAGCCAATGCGAAGTCACTATGCCAGGTGAATTTGACCTTTAATAAATAGTGTATGTTAAGGTGTTATCTAATCCCAGGATATGGACTAACTAACTAAATAGCTGCAGTACAATCTATTCCACTCAAAGAAGAAATTATTGTCCCACTGCTTGTTTGGGTAAATTACAGCTGTCATGTTGTCTGACATCAATTGAAATCTCTTCAATGCTAATAATACTGTCTGAAGTTCATTTCAGTTAAAAGACCTCCTCAGCTCACAGGGTGACCAAGTTCCAGAAACCTTATAGTCTTTGAGACTGCACATTTGAAAAAGGGCTACAGTATATGACCCAAAACAAGTAATGGTAATTCAAAAAAGTAGAACAGCTGCAAATTTTAAAATGCACATTGACTCCCATTTCCTTTCTTAGTCTTTGAGATGAGCTCAGTTGCTATGTGGTCAAATAATGTCAAAATTGGGGAAACACAAGGGATATAGTCTTGCTGACATTCACTGGATCAAAATGTCATTGTACCTTCTAGACAGTATTCTTATCCATTGAAGTAAGTTGACCCAATATAAGCTGCTGTTTACAAGGCTATGAAATTTCTTGTCTATTTAATTAAATACATAGAGGTCTCTCCATTAAAACGAGTTGCCAGTTCATCTCCTCAGTTCAAAGTTGAAGTAGCTATGACAGGTCTCCTGTGGAAAATAGCTATGGAATATCCTTTCTTGTGGATAAAATCATGGCACCTTTCCACAGTCTCTTTGAGCATACACCTTCGTCAACTTGTAAAGGTTGTTTTCCTTGCTTACAGTATTACTTCATCAAACTTTGAGGGAAAATCTCAACACTAAATGAATTTCTCTTTGAACATATACATTTTCTTGGCTCTCTTGCTCAGACAGAACATTTTATCTAGATTTACCCATTCTTCCAGGATTACTTTTTGATGACCACTTGAACAGGAAAAGGATTCTGATTTCAAATATGTTTTCCCAAACATATATCCTGTACAGACAGACTTGTCTCTCTCCAGAACTAATACCTCCTTTATAACCTTTATCGGAGGATTTTTCCAGAATGAGGTCAGTTCCTCTTACAGTTAGGGAAGAGGTGAGATCTCATTAGCATAGTTACAGAAGTTACCTAGCTCATTCTAGGAATGAGAGTGCAGCTAGGTTAAATAGCAGGGCAGTTTTGAGCTCCATCAAGTAGATAGCTGGGTTTAATACTCCCAGGGGTGTTCTTATTAAGGCATCTGAGTCAGGATGTAAAGTGATAGCATTAGGACTAGGACTTTCCAGTGATCACCATATAAGTGGACATTCTCCTCAAAAGAATACCTGGTTGGTGAATGCATTAAACCTTCCTTTGCTGGTACAATTATACTGGCTGAAACTGCTGCCAATTTCATGTTCAACAAGAAATCCTGGTACCCAGATCTGTTATTACAAATTGCTGTCCCCAGCGAAAGCTTGAGTCTGAAGGATATTTCCACCAGTAGTCAAAACAGCGCCAGAAAGCTTTCTTTCTTTTAGCACATAGGGGTTGATGGGAATAGCAGTCAAGCTAACTATGAAATTTGTTAATTTACTAACACCATTAAATAAAAATGCTTGCTTCAGCTAAATAATTCTCACTTTATTTTTAAAAAATGGCACCATTTTCGTTTGGGATTTTGTCTACAGAGAACACGAGAACAAATGTAAGCATATGGAATATCCTTCTCATATAAGCAAGCAGATAAATAAAGTCTGTAATATGTACATAACACTCCATGACCTCAATTTTTAGTTTATGTATACAAAAATAAATATGTAATAAACACTCCTTGTTTACACAGTTTCAATTTCCTTTCTGAAAGAGGAATAAAAAGAGAACAGGAAGAGTGTCAGGGAAAGCGTCAGTAGGGGTTTACAAGATGCGTGATGGTAACCAGTAAACAAACCGAAAGCACCACGGATATAATGACAATCATGGAAAACAGCTGAAAGAATGATCTGCCTTATGATTTGGTCTCTTCCCACGTATTCAAGCACACAGTCATTTGGATGCACTGTAAATGCTTTAACTGTATGTAATCTTGGAAAAAGTTGCTTCGATTTCAGGCTGATGCCTGTTCTACAGAAATCACACTTTACAGAAACTTTAGCCTAATTAAATAGGGAGATGTTTCTGAGCTTAACATACCACTCACGTCATCACTAGATTTCATTTTTTCTAGGTAGTCTTCATAAAATGAGAACCATATCATATGACTTAGTGCAATCCGCATGACATGGTTCGAATCTATGCAGTGCCAAAAGGAAAAGGGGTGAAAACAAATTTCTCTTGGTCTTTTCCAATACAGAAAAAGATGTTGAAAAAATAGTTAAAAAAGATCTGATTCTAGAAGAATCAGTGGATTGTTTCATAAAATGCATGGCTGCTTACCATTCATCGAATGACCAACTGGGTCTGTATTCTCAGGATGCCCAGGTATTCCAACTCACCACTGTCCATCCAATCCAATTAATTTGCCTTACTATTTCCCTGCTGCTCCCCAACAACCATGAGGATAGGGAATTTGCATATTTTTTGTGGGGAGGGACCATGCACAGATTTTGCCAGTGAGTTCATGATATGTCACAATATCTTACTTAAAAGAACAAGCTAAACGTGGTTATTTGATTCCTTGTATGAAACCTTGGTAGAACACCAATTCAGTCCCTACAAGTTGAGATGGAGTTTTTGCCTATGTTAAATCAAATTTATCTAAGTTTTAAATGGAGTTCTGGCATTTCTCTGCATCAGCCAGGATGAACTATGGATGTTTTTATCACTGAAGGTTGAACTTGATGGAATTGTCTCTCCTCAGTCTTACTAATTATGTAATTATGAACTACAGTGCAAGGTGCAGTACTTTTCCCACTAGGTATTTTAAAACAATAGAGCTATTAATAAAATGCATGTTAACAAGGGGAGCACAAAGCCATGTTGTATCTTGCGGATCCTTTAAATCAGTGCGAGATATTTATCCAACTAACTTTTGTGGATCCCATAAATTAGTGCAAGGTTTTTTTCCATTAACTCTAATGGATCCCGTAAATAAATCAATGTTAGATATTTATCCAACTAAATCTTATGGACCCCATAAATAAATCAGTGTGAGATTTTCATCATATTAAATCTTGTGGATCCCATAAATTGGTGTAAGGTTTTTATCCCATTAACTCTTATGGATCCTATAAATAAATCAGTGTGAGATTTTCATCATATTAACTATTGTGGATCCTGTAAGTAAATCAGTAAAACTTTTCGTCACATTAAATGTTGTAGATTCCATAGATAACTGTAAGATTTTAATTCAATTACTTATTGTGGATAGCATAAAGTGCACAAATATTGCTAACCTGAGAAAAAAAAAAGAGATGTTTGTACTTTGTGTCTCTCCCAATCTGCTATTAGATTGTAAGCTCATCAGGACAGGGTCTTCTCTATTACTGTTTCCTCTTTTGTAAAAGTTTGTTAAATGAAGTGATATATTATTTTGTGCATGCCCCTTATACTGTACAGTAATGTGGGAGATTTTGGTGTTTTAAACATGAATTATAATAGTGGAGTAGCACATGGTCATATCTTGACTGATGTACAAGTGAGGAATATTGTCTCAAACAATCATTAAGGTTTGTTAATGATGTAATATGTTATCCTTTATGTACCCCCATTATTCGTACAGTACTGCAGGAGATATATAATAAAAATAAGAAGAGATGAAGAACTTACTATTGAATAGTATTGTCTGAAACAATGAAAATGTCTGTCAGTGGTACAGAATTAAGTTGTTTTTTAAATTAGACTCAAGAGAAAATGATGCTGTTTATGACATGTGTCCAGTTTGTCTTTGTATAAACGACCAGGAAAGTAATACACCTCCCTTCTATTCTTATGCCATGGTACATGTGTAACACCAGCTGCTGCCGTGATTTTAATGACTAAGGCATCTTTCACACAGATGGTTTTATGTGCTCACTGCTGGGGTGCAGTGTGTAAATGTCAACATTTCAACCCTAAAGCCAAGAATTATTTTCATCTTTAGGAACTGACAGGCGTTTGAAGAAGGTAAATGCTTCCTACTACATTATTTAAATTATACTTGGACACTTTAATACACTGGTCCAAATTGCTTTTTGATGTTTTTTTCTATCATTTCTCAACACTTGCGTCAGCACTTAAAATAACTGCGTGAATGCTTTGATGTCTACACATTTATTAGATGAAATTCACTAATTCTGCCAAAAAAAGGTCACTGCCCATAATTAGTGAAGTGTCATAAAATGACAGCTGTGTTAACACACCTCTGCATATAAATACACATTAAAAAAAAAATGATCAAATAAATAAAGAAGGCTCCAGGTGTGGCTGTCCACATTAAAGCGCTGTGTTATGCAAAGAGAAGCAGATATTTTGAAGCAGTCTTGAGAGGCGCTGAAAGTGATTTGCAGTGTTGTGAAATGTTTTTTTCAGCATTACAAAGGGACATTTTTGTATTCCGTAAATGAAAGAATTAGTGCATTGGGGTGTTGGAGGACATGGCACAGCTTCAGTATATTTCTAATGAAATGATGAAAAAATAATTATAAGGTAGATGCCATCAGGAAACTTCTGCCTGACCCCTCTGCGCTCTTGCCTTTGGCCACAAGGAAATGTATCTAGAATCTAGAGTTTTTGTGGGGCTTTCTTCATTAAATGATGCAGATAGCCACCTATCGTGCCTGTGCCTTATTACAGAGAGCCAGCTTGTTCTATAACTTTGATATTATTCCAGATTTTCTAAGAGCCTAAAGGGTGAATACAGAGTTTAATGTCTTGATTCTTGGCAAGCTTAGGTAGACCTCCTGGGTAGAAATGATTACCATCACTTAGATCTGCTGTGTCACGCAAATTAATGTGACATCCATATTATATATTTATATACTGGTCTTGGCAACTGGCAATTAAAGTTAAACAATAATTGCTAAATGGATTTCCTCTCATTATTTTTTTTGTTTCTGGGACATGGCAGACCCACAACATCATGATTCAGCACAAAACATGATATTTCAAGCCCACGATCTGATAGACATTTCTGGCATACAGTGTACGTCTTGCGGTGATCTGTAGAGTTTAAAGCTTGTAAAATAAATACTATTCCAGTTGATAATGAAGTTAGGTTGATTGTGTCTCAACACCATTGCCTTGGCTTGTGTGGGTTTGGAAAGTAGAAAACGAATAAACTCACCCTCTGGCACAGCTCCCTCCAGTATTAGGTTAAATAAGATGCTTTTTCTGTTGCAAATTAAAAAAAAATGATGCAAAAAGCACATGTAAACTAAATTACTCACAAACATTTTTAGTCACAAAACAAGGCAACACCACAAAGGAGTGAATTAGAAGACTAAATTCTATTCTATTTGTCATTACTTTACAGCTGAATGAGAAAAAGGTAACACTTGTCCACCTCAGCACATAAGAGTGAATTTGGGAATGTTTTTTTTTTTTGTAAGTTTATTGAATTAACAAGTCCAATTGATCTGCTTTTCCACTTTCTTCATGGCTTTTGAACACAGTGTATTTTTTTTTCTTTCCTCTAAAAGCTTCTCACAGCATGACTGGCAGAAGTAAAACCACCAGCATGGTGCCTTACAAGCGCACCAATAACCTTCCCCCTTAGTGTTAAGAGGCAAGCAGACTATTTGATTATTCCAGGAAAAAGCACAATCAGAGTTGGAATTCACATTCAGCATTTTTACTTTTTCTTTTTTTTTAATCTAACGCTTAATATTTTTTAGAATATTCTGCAATTTATATTAAGATATTTTATATTCTTTTTTAATAATACTATGTGCCACACTAAACATAATGTCGGAACGTGGGACATAACAGTCAAGCTCCATTACTTTTAACTAATGTTAAAGGATAGTCAAACATAACAATAAAAAGGGGTTTAGTAGTTATAGTGCTTTAAAACTGACTCAGGATAAGAGATTTGGGGGGTAATTCAGGATAGTGCAAAGTGAGGTGCAGAGTTCTCGCCTCACTTCGCACTGACTGATATGCGCTCCGGGATGTCCTGCGCGCGGACATCAGTGAGCGCTTTAAAGGGATTCCAGTCTCGGCGAGGCGACTCTTTTGCTCTCGCGAGACTGGAATCCCTTTAAAGCGCTCGCTGATGTCCGCGCGCAGGACATCAGCGAGCGCATATCAGTCAGTGCGAAGTGAGGCGAGGACTCCGCACCTCACTTCGCACTATCTTGAATTACCCCCTTGATGATGCTGTTTGTTTTCTCTGCTTTCACTAAGCTTACAGAAAAATCAACATTTTAGACTAAACAGAGAGTGTACCAATTGCAGAACTACATAGTGGTACAACATGGTGCAAGAACTACACCTGACCCTTCCTCTACAATAACACCATACTTCCACACCATCTCTTGACCTGAAAAACAGCAGATGGGCTCTGGAGGTGTGGGACCAGTTGCTGCTACTGTGACCCTTATTGTTATGCTCTAGAATCTACAAACTTAGCCTTGCTTATTAACTCAAAAACGTGAAGTGATAAAAGCCAAAGTTCAATTCTTCAGGTTCTGCTAAGTTTGAACAGGTGAACCCCTAAGTTGTCCACACATCTACATACTTTGATGGTTGAACAGATGGATATGAACAGATGGATATGGAGCCAGTTTAGCCACACATATGGTAGCAAACTGAACTGATATTAATATAATAATAGATTGCTTAGCACATCATCATAGTCTGGGTGCCATTGTATTGTTTTCTACACATAGAAACATAGTTTATAAGGCTGAAAAAAGACACAACTCCATCAAGTTCAGCATATTTTCCTGCAATGTTGATCCAGAGAAGGCAAAAAAATCATGAGGCAAGAGCTAATTATCCTCATATTAGGACTAATTCCCTAGATCAAGATCCAGGGGGTTATTCACTAAAGTCCGAATTGGTGCGTATTGGTGCGAATTCGCCAGA
>WMED01018732.1:0-12618 GCA_019650415.1 Pipa parva | reverse complement strand
CCTCGCCGAGACTGGAATCCCTTTAAAGTGTTCGCTGATGTCCACGTGCAGGACATCAGCAAGTGCATAAAAGTCTGTGCGAAGTGAGGCGATGGATCCGGACCTCACTTCGCACTATGGTGAATTCCCCCCTAACAGTTTAGATTTATAATGAACAAATCTGACACTGTGAAACAAGGTAGGTGGGAATTTCATTCTGAAGTCCTTAAAGGTTTGCAAAATATTTCCAAACAGTTTAGAAACTGAAGGAAATGTTTGACACAAACTAGGATATGATTGGGAGGGAGAAATACCTACCTAGACACTGAAATATTATCACAAGAGTGCTGCCTACAGTTCCCAGTTTGCTGTGTGTGATTTATTACAGGTATGTTGGAAAATACAGCACAATAACAGACACATGTTTTTGTATCTCTGGACTAATGATAACTACTTCTTTGGTTAAACAGAGGGGGGAGGAGTCAATTAGAAGAATCTGAATACATTTATAAAACCAAAGTGGGACACTTGATAAAGAGCCCTATGTGCTCTAAACGCAGTATAAATAGAAGTTTTTGTATATATGCTCCCTCATCCTTTGTTATGCTTTACGTCTTGACAGTGGTGGTTGGAAAAGATGCAGACCTGTCTAGGAATGTTATCTAACTACCACACTATATTCAGTTGATTGCTTAGATTCAAGAATCTGGCTCACAAGATCAAGGCAGGTGTATGTCAGGCTTATTAACACTGTAGTTATGTCAGGCTAAAGAAGGGCTGAGTTTTAGTTGAGTCAAGCAGGTTTGCCAGTTTGGCTCTGCTCGGCTTTGGGTCACCTGACCATCTCATGTATGGTCACTTGACCCAATGATTCCCCTGTGCTACCTGTAACACACAGGTAAATCTTGGGTTTTTGTTGGGGAGATGGGGGTAAGGTTAGAATTTCTTTGGGAAAAACAGCTCTGGGCTAAAGATTTGAAGAATGTAGCTAAGTCCTATTAGGAACTGTGACTATTAGGGGTATTCATCAACAGGGGCAATTTTTCCAGAAGTCTAGTAACCCATAGCAACCAATCAGTTGCGAACATTTACTGGTGTAGGGGAATTAGAACAATAAAGTTAACAGTTGTGATAAGCTACTAGACCTCTGTAGATTGCCCCTGTTAATCAATTACCCTATAGGTAATGAGTAGAATGCAGCATGCCTGTAGATGACTTTACTTTGGTACTATTCAAGATCTTTGTTTCAGTCAGTATAGCTGGTGAATATAAAATTTCCAGTCCTTGGTTATAAATTTGCTGTATTATTGCTTCTTCTCTCAGCTTAACATGGGGATGGTTTTCCAAGGTTGAACTTACGGTCTTTTTTTAACCCTTACACAGTATGTGATTATACCATCTCAGATCTCTTTAAATTCACTCTACAGAGTATCTCCCAGCTGTGCAAATAAGGATTGACATTGATATAAGATAAAATGTGTTATCGGTTTGTGTGCTGTGTGTGTGAGTGGAGATGCATATGGGGGCTTACATGTTTTTTTTTAATAAGCTTTTGCTTTTCTCAAATAATAAACTTCTCCTTCAGGCAGACAAGAAAAAGAAATATGACTTTAGAAAACCAGAAAAGACATTTTCACACGAAGAAGCAGGACTGCTCCATCTGTCCTTAATTAAATCTATCTAGTTTCATGTTGTGTTTACTACCGTTAGTTTGTTTTAACAAAAACAAAGTCTAAATCACACTATTAAACACATTTCAGATTTGGCCAAAAGTTAAGCAATTAAGTTGAAATGATAAGATTGTCCCCCAGTAATAAAAATCTGACTTTTTAATAGAGAAGTTTTAACTGTAAATTTAAACACGAGTTTGTTATGTAAATATTCTACAAAAATCACTTTTTAAACAAGGGAAAGTATCAATGTTTATTTCTGTTTTTTTTAACAAATATTTCTTATATAGGATTAACCTTGACCATAGAAAGCAAGTAGCAATAGCAATTGTCTTCCCACTAGCATAAAATAAGAAGTGAAAGTGTGATTTTACCTTTAGGCCTTATTGACTAAAGTCCAAATAGTCGCATAGAGCTATGAATTCCCATCTATTCGCACACTTCCCCATGTCTTTTAATTCACTAAACTCTGGGAAGGAATAAATACATGACCAATTTGCTTTGATCGTCGTGAACTTACGGAGATCTTCGCATTATTCTGCTTGCACGTGCACAGGTACTTCTACTACTGACTATGCTGCGAAGGAGTGAATGCAAGTAGGTAAACTGCTTCATATTCCCCTGTTTGATTTCGCCTCCTCAGACTGCAGAATTTGGGGGTTGATGTCAGGGCTCCAGTGACTACTCATTCAAAAGTGGCAATGGTGACCGCAGCTGACAACATGAACTACGGACAAGGTGACATAGAAATAGAATATTTAGAGAATACAGTTAGTGGGGTAGTGTGAGACTGATGTCACTGCCCTTCACTGGTCGAATTTGCCTCATTCCACATGATCTCTCGTCTTTAATTCTATCCAGCAGACTATGTCACACTACGCATCTGACAGTGATCGCCGCTGTTTGATTGTTTGAAAAGTGGATTCACAGCTTAGTCAATAATCAGGAGTAAATTTGCAACTATTTTGGAGATGCAACTCAAATTGTAGTGAGGTGAGTTTGACAGATGAATTCAGTCTTTTGTCAATAGTATTGGCTCTTAATCTTGAATATACAGTCTAATACTCTACAGTACATTCATTTTTTCATTTTTTTTTGTTTTGTTAAAACAAATGACATGAATGCATCATGAACATATCAGCTGTAATATGAGTACATTAGTATTATAAGAAAGGACAATTTTGTCCCATTTTAGTTCCTTGTATTGTCTCTGTAGAATTGGTGCATTAATTACAACAGTTGTTTTTACATGAATTTCAATGGCAGGCGATTCCTAGATCATATTGAGACTTGACTGACAATTTTTTAAAGTCTTACCAATAAAATATCACCAAAATACTAACACGAACCTTGCTGAAGGCCCCACAATTAGCCACAAATTTCACTTGGCAAATTCAACTCCTGCCGCACAGTTGCCTAAATGTCACTTGTCTAAACACGTGATGAATACTCAAATTGTTGAAGCATTCACTTTGACTAGACACGTATGACCAAACGGACTGAAAAATTTTACAAACTGTGTGAAAATTCACATTGAATAAACTGACAAGCTTTGCTGAACTTTTATAAATATGCCTCTAGGACGCATATTCCAGATGGCAGCTGTCGAGATGAAAAAGCAATAAAGTGGCAATAATGGTAATAAATAGATCAATTCAACTGTAAGAAATCTTTTAAAAGATAATGTAATCAAATACAGCAAAGCTGATTTTTTTCAAGTGACACAATTACTGTTATCAGTAGTTTTTCCAACGGACTGCACCCAGTTGGTGCCAAATATAGTCCTGACCTTAATACAATCCCAGCAATGTGGTCCTTCTGCCCCACAAAGCAAAGCTCTCTTTGCCTCCTACTGATGTCTCCTACTGGGATCTGGAGGGGATGAAAAAGCTGCAGGTTGGCCTTACAAGGGCTGCAACTAATGTAGTTATGCCCCTGACTGGCCTTACTGAATTCTCATAAATAAGTGTCGGCAAATTGCAGCTGCACTCATTTTTGAGTTGCTCTGTTTATTTCTGTACTTTGCTTCACTATACTTCAGTATATTCAGTCTTCTTATCACCACCTTCAGTATTCTTTTTTTTAAATTCTGTTATTTAAGAGAAATAAAAAAAAAATCTCTTCTTATAAGAAAATTTTTAGATTTCTAAGCTACCACAAAATGGCTTCTCCAGTTTAATAGAATAGCCCACTGATGACCTTTAACTAGTCCCTGAAAAACTAGACTTTTATCCAGGGCTAGGGGATTAATGGACAATTTTATCTTTAAACAAATAAATGAATACTGAATTAATACATGGAAAGTAAACAAAACCATAAGCAGGAACTAAAGGAAATCACCAAATGAGGGAATGGAATTAAAAAATAACAGTAATAGAAACCTTGGGGGATATTAACAAAGATTTCCACTGATTTATATAGGATTGGAAACAACTTTTCAATGGAAAAAAATTCTTGATAAAAGCTTTATACAGTAAATAGGTGATACCAGTATAATAAAAATTAAACACTGTTTCTCAATAGCTACATCTATCACAGTGGCTGCACAATGCCCCTAGCACAAATTGATCTGGGAGACCTGGTGCACTCTGGGAAGTTGCTCTACCACTTTTCCATTTGAGGTTTTTGCCTGTGTTTTCTGATTGTGATGCCCACTAGCCCGGTGCTGATCTTTGGCTACCCACCAGAAGCTTGGTGCTTCTTGTTTCCCATTACCTTGGCCTATAAATATAAGATCATTTCCTGCAGTCTTTTCCCAAGCTGGTCTACTCATTTCTGATAGCTTTCTAAGCCTTTGATCATGTGTTTATTCTGTGTACCTTCTCCAGCCTGCTATTTGTCGATCCTGATTTCTGATACCCTGGCTTTGGCTGGCCTGACTAGTCTATATAAATAAAATTATACATACATACATCTGTATTCTCCTTTTGTTCTCATGTTGTTTGTGGGGCTGCTATGTTGACCTTTCAGTCCCCAAAAGAGCATTGGAGAACACTGGTCTGTGTTTCTGCCCCACTTCAGCATTGATTGTTCCACCTTGGGTCCAGTTCCATGTTGAATCCTGGTTCTCCAGTGTGAAGTGGTCAATTTTTTTTTTTCACATTTTATAAATATCCCCCCACCCCATTATTGTTTAGGCATGAAGGAAATGTTGCACTGGATCCTCATAGATCAATGTAATTTTGATCTCAGCTATGCCATGTTTATGGTATGCACTATACTAGTAAATAGACTTTATGCAATGAAACTTTGCTACATTGTTTTTACTTATTGGAATATAAAACTAGAATTTCATATCAAGGTACAGATCCTTTTGACAGAACAACAGTTTTTGTGTATTTGATGACACCTACTCATTACCTTGTTTGCTGCAGTCCATATGCGTCCTATTGATTTTTATTAACAACTTTTGAAAAGACTGTCTATGTATCATTGTGATAAATAACTTTTATGTTTAAATTCAAGCTGAGTAACACATTTCGCCCATTGTCATCAAGAACATTATCTCTATTAATGATTATAATAAAATAAATCAAATATTTCAAAGATGTTTTCTGCTTTGTCAAAATAGAAAGGTAAAGTTGTTTCCCATTGTGATTTTGCTAGCCAGACAAAGACAGAAATATATTCCTGCTGGGAAAACATTATAACCACAATATGGGTCCCCCCCCCCCCTTTTCTTCAGTAGAAGCTGGAACAGTGAATGCTGGGAACAAAACTAGGCTGGATACTAGATACATCAAGGTTTGAAATATATCATTTGTTGTTAAGAAAAACAAAACATTAAATGGAATACTTAATGATACAACAGCACAGTGAACAGAATGATGCTTACATTTAAAAATATCAGTTATGTTTTTCAGGCTAGCCTTTAAGAAAGGATTATTCTAGGAGATTTGTTAGGACAGCGCCATACAATGTGGATAATGGGTCACCTATGAGCTTTTGGCCAGTTCTTTCTGCAAAAATATGCTGCAGAATAACCAAAATTGTTCATTACTGACTTCATTTAGAGCACTCTAAGCATGCAAACTTCTAACTGGCTAAAAACAAAACCACAAAGTTAAAAACCACAATTGTTACGCTATGGGTGAAATTTATTAAAATCGATAATATCGATATTGTGATATCAAATGTTTTTTTTTTATCAATATTGTGATATCAATATTACCTCTATCACGATATCAGAAGTTTTACCAATATAGATATTACAGATATCACAATATCTAATTTTGGCCAAACCATTGGTTTCGATGGCAGACTGGCTGAAAAATTCAATATCGATATTGATAAAATAGCAATATCGATATTACCGATATCGCGATATTGGTAAAATCATTTGATATCGCGATTTTGGTAATTTTACCGATTTTAATAAGTTTCACGTGTCATAGCCATGGCAATTCCTGTTAAAGATACTACAAAGCAATAAGAGAAAATTTTTAATTCTTTTGACTATGAAGTGCACTTCATTAAAAGTACGGGGATGTTTAGCAGCAGTGACATTGGAAATATTTGGTTAATTTCTGCACAAACTTTCAACATAATTTTGTTTGTGTTCCAGCTGAAATAGGAGACATAATATAATACAGTAAGCATTTCTATGGCCCCTATGTGCTTGCATTGACTGATATAGTGTGCAGTAACACTCTTTAAAATATAACACCATATTCCTCTCCCTTTTTTGTTTAATAAAAACTCAACACCAGGAGAGTGGGTACAATAGGCTGCAGCTTTATTTATAACAAACAACTCCTTATTGACTATCTCCCTGCTGCCCTCCTTCTCCCTTAAGGATGGGTTCCAACTTGACAGACCTTCTTGGACCTTTTCCGATTGGTGCCCACTTGCACCATACATCTCGGTCCAGAGATGCCAATACTTGATACATCTCGCCCTAGAGATGCCAATATAAGTGTACTTTTTACTGCTTTGAAAGCAGATGTATATATTGCATATGTGAGTGTACTTTTTACTGCTTTGAAAGCAGATGTATATACTGCATATGTGAGTGTATTTTTTTATTGCTTTGGCAAATGGTGTATGAATATACTACACTATTAGCCATTTTATTTTTTAAAGGGATAATTTCTGGTTTTCTTTTTGGAGATCTCTGATACTTGGTGGGTTAAAGAGCATTGGCTGCATACCCCCTTTTTTATAAACAACGTACTTTTGAGTCGCTGGGCCTCTTTATCCTTTCTCTTCAGTATATACATAATACCTGAAAGTCATATCTCAGCTGCCGAAACAACATTGTGTTACTGGCTGAAAGGACCACTGCATCCCAAAAAGGAGAAGGGTAATAACCTGAGATCCAGGATGTCTGTTGACCTCTGTAGGGAAACATCATTATGTTTGTTATTTATTGTGGTTTCTGTTACTACTACTTAATATACAAGTTCCAAAAATAGAATGTGTTACCTGTTACCTATTCATTACATTCACTGACATGTTTCCAGAGAAAACACATGAGTAGTTATAGACTTATTATTAGACTTAATGCTAAAACCATCCTACAAATAGCATCAGTGGGTCACTGTATCCTTGTACACAGAGGATATGCTCAATAAATAGAATTTTAGATAACATTCATTGCAAAACTAGTACTTTTGTCTTGAAAGCCCTCTTATTCCCATGAAATGACTTTTGAATCATAAATACATTTTAGACACTTAAATGTAAGTTGATTACTTTAGGCTGGAATGTACATAAAAGAGCAAACAAATCTTCCAGTCTTTTTATAGTCACAGAATGTCCTAGGGATGCTTTTGGAAAAAATATGGAAGTTTAGATATCAGAAAATATTTTGCTTGTGCTGTATTAAGTGTGCTGCTATTGGGCTGTATAACAGATACAAAAGCAAGCTGCCTGAAGTAGCTTGAAGTCAGTCCATGATGCTTGTAAATTGCCTATTGTACTTTAAAGTATTAATTAATTTACTTTATGAAGAGGATAATTACATATACTACTATTGCCAAAAATCAACCCCTGTTTTTTTAAAAAAAAAACAAAAACATTTTCTATGTATTATCCCATAAGACTTTGTTAAGGACCTCGTGCCTAAAAACATATTTAGAGATAAGGTCTCTACCTTGTGTGGAATAACTAGAGACTCGTGGGCACTATCCAGTTTACATATATATATATATATATATATATATATATATATATATATATATCTCACAGAACTCAGGTTTGTCCACAAACACCGCAGTCATTCTCCTCTCTTAAGGTACAGATGTGAAAGGGATGGGGTTGTCAAATGCTTAAAAGCAACAATATAATGTGATACAGTGGGGAAAAAAAGTATTTAGTCAGTCACCAAAAGTGCAAGTTCCACCACTTAAAAAGATGAGAGGCATCTGTAATTTACATCATAGGTAGACCTCAACTATGGGAGACAAAATGAGAAAACAAATCCAGAAAATCACATTGTCTGATTTTTTAAGAATTTTTTTTCAAATTATGGTGGAAAATGTCAAAGGAATCACATCAGAGCACTTGGTACAAAATATTCCAATGGGTAAAACATGTTAATATAAAGCACTTGATAAAGGATGAATTCACCTTGTTACGATTATATATTCTCTGGGTCTGTTTCCTTCTACTTCCCTCCATGTTCTTGCTTTACTTTTATTTATATAAATAAACTTTTTCATAGCCCTAATTCATGATCATTTCCAAATTCACTGACAAAGCCGTCTTTCTTACAAAAGTTACATTTATTTGATGTCTTTTTATTATACATATCTAATTTGTTTTTATTGATAATAATAAAAAAAATAAAAAACCTCAAAGAACTGCATTGCAAAATCTCCTTTTCCATTTTTGATGTCTGTCTTTAGTGCGGCTAGGAAAGCATTTATATTTCTCTTCAACACTAAGTCGATACTCCTTAGCTAGCAGTTAAAAATTCACACTTCCTGGATGGGTGCCTGTTTTAAAGGTGATACATGTGCCCTACGACTCAATCATTTTGATTAGCTGGACATTAAGCCAGTCCTCCGGAGTCATAATGTTTCTGGCAGAAATTTTATGAGGAATGGAATACGCTTTTCATTATGACAGCTTTTCCCTGCAAAGCATGTTTACAAGACGATCAATATATGCTTGATTATACTTTAAAACTCTAAAATTCATATTTGTTTGTTTAATGTGATATTTAACTAAAATCATCTGACATCTGGTATCACACATCAGACTAGTCATGTTAGTTTTAAGGAATCCATCATTTTCTGACTACTTTAATCCCCACTGAAGTGAGATTCATGTTTAATTGTTCATTATTCTATTTCAGATTTACTTTATACATTTTCATTGGTTAATACGGTGTTATTTATTTTTAGAATGCCACATGTTCTATTTCATTGATGGATTCAGTTTACCTTGAATTGACAGAGATGCTTTTCATAGCTAGAACATGCTTGATGAACATTTTTAGTGTGATAACATTTTATGTTTTCCATTCCAAACCCACTGAATTCTACAGGGATCCAAAGTACTTATCATGACAAATTATTATTGACACCACTGCCAACATTCATCCTCATCAGTCTTGCACTATAGTCCAGACTGTGAGGTGGTAGAAGGACATAAACTAGCCATAACATTATATCCTCAAAAGCCTAGCTTTATAATGATCAAATTCAACATTCGAAAATTAACAGTTTTCCTGTTTTGTCCCTAAAATGAATGTCATAGCATGGTTTAGAGGGATAATAACTATTTTGTTAGCAGACTGCAGGCATTTTATGTGTTTGTTGAAAGTGATATTTAATCCAGTTTATTTATCTTATATGTTAAGACTAATAATCAGCAAGCAGCGAAGTGAGCTACGATGCGTTCGGCTCACTTCGCAAATTGTAGTATGCGCGTGCTGATGTCCTGCGCGCGGACATCAGCATGTGCATTAAAGGGATTCCTGTCTCGGCGAGGCAACTCTTTTGGTCTCGCCGAGACAGAAATTCCTTTAATGCGCATGCTGATGTCCACGCACAGGACATCAGCACGCGCATACTACCATTTGCGAAGTGAGCCGAACGCATCGCAGCTCACTTCGCTGCTTGCTGAATTACCCCCTTAAAATCTGTATTAGTTTTGTTACCTATCTGACATTCATTGAGTAAAAAATTTCAATAAAGGGAGAGGTATTTAACAGACATATATCATGCAGAAAAGCACTTAAAGAAACATTGGGTAATTATTTTAATTAAAAAGTTACATATAGTACAGTTTTTTTGCTACTACTTTTATCATTCATTTACTGTATTTTCTCCATTGTCCAATGGGAAAAGATAGAAAAAAGATCGTGTGCAGATGAAGGTAAATAAAATGGTGGTGGGTGTAATGGTTTTCCCATTATGTATCAAGCTGGAACATGTTCAGTACCCTTCTTTTCTCAAATGCTAGGATTAGACCCACTTTTGTTGAGGGGAGGCTCTTGTTATTCAAGCAGGCTACAAACACAGCATGAACATTTGACTCAAATTTGCCTAGAACTGAATTATACTGTATCATGCCCAGCATGCTCACTGAGTCTGAGCTCTGTGTTATTTTGATTGTCCAGAGTTTTCATTGGTACTTCAGATGAAAAGTCCCAAGATCTTATTGCAAAAAAAAAACCTGTTGTTCATCTGCTCCTCTTCCTGGCAATGCTAGCATAAACAGATTTCAGGTGTTCATCATTCTAGTCTATGAAAGCATCATTTCACATTCGCTTTCAGTCTACGTTATTCACCTGCTTATTTCACTGTTCAATATATACATGCTCATAAAACAAACAAGGGCTGCTCAAATACACATACCTGATTATATATTGTGATTTCCACTTACCGTGTGCTCTTCGAGTGTTTATTGAGGTGAGGTATAAATGCATCATTTTTATTTACCATGTGGTTTATTTTGTTTGATTTTATTATTCCATTTAACCTTGAAGTGGCAGGCAAGCCAGTCTTGCATAGTGATCATATTTTCAGCCTCCCATGCTAAAGGCACAATGTTAAATGCTGCAGGAATCCAGAGTACAGTACTTATGATAAATGGTTATTGACTCCATGCCATTAATATTTCGTACAAGGCTATATCAGATTCTTCCTTCATTTGTCTTGGCACACTATACAAATTGCCTTTCAGCTATCTGGAATGTGATTTTTCATTGTTAACACAAAAGTTTTCATTTCATTTTGTTAAAAGTTTTAATTAACTTATAAAAGGTTTTTATTTACTAGCCTTATAAATACTGTTAATATATTAAAGAAGTCTTGTAATTTTAAAATTGTTTGAACTAACACATAAATACAAGACTTTTCTTCCACTACTCTTGATTCATTAAAGTCTGAACTCTCATGTAAACATGTGAATTTGTGTCTATTCACCACTTTCCTAACTCCACTTATTTTCTGTAATATGGCAGTGTGATGTCTTGTTAGGTGGAATAAAGTACAATCAACTCCCATGGAGTGGTCTGATTTTGCTGCCTGTGACCAGTATCAATAGTGGGGTACCTTCCCCTTTTCTAGGGGTCTTGGTCAGTCTACCCAGACTACAAGCACATCCCAGTGGGTCCTGTATATTTACCTATCTTGGTAAGCATTTAGTGATATGAGGTCCATACTGGAAGCTGGCATACTATAGGAGACAGAAGCATTATAGAATTAAGAAGTGTTTTCACTAAGTGGAGGTCTTGTGGTTTGTTACACCAGAGCCAAAATATCAAAAAGATGCTAACTTTAAATTGCCTGACTCTTAATAACTGAAAAACAGGATCATTAGTCTTTTGCTGTGAGTGCACCACAGTAGTCTAAAAAGTTCTTACAAAACCCACATCGTGTGACTAACTTCAGAAATCTCATTTACAAAATGTACACTATCATATGTTGTATGCAGAAAAACACACACATACAAACAGATAAAATATCATGCATTCAGGCACACAGCAGTAATGCACATGCAGCAACAAAAACATACATATACGCAAGAGCAGCACAAGTAGAAGTATAGACACAATGCAGTCACACAAAGAAACACCTGTAAACAGATGAAAAAAAGACATGTTTACTATATTTACTGCTAGATGCAGTCAAGCTTGCATGCTCAGCAATAGGCAGATACAGTGCCCAGATTTTCAGACTGAGAAATGTATTTTCCCTTGTGCTTTTATACAAGATTGTACATACACAATGACACTAGAAGTTACAACCACATGTTTTTTATATGTTTGTTAAAGTGCACCTGTCAGCTTTTTATATTTTTATATAGTATGTTACATTACAATGCTAATAAAGTAGTTAGGAACAAAAAAAAATTAGTAGATTTAAGATACACTTACTTAAATCTTGTCCCGATTAGAAAACATGGAAGCTACCATTTTCTGCCTGACCTGCCACTCAAACACTGTAGAAATGCCCCGTAACAAGCAGGCTCTCCTCCCCTGTCTTCAAATCTCACACATGCTCAGTAAAAAGTACTCGGGAACATGCATTGTAAATCAGGTTACAGTGCCTGGAGCCAGATTCCACTGCACAGTGATGATTCACCCACTGCTGACAGCTAAAACTGCCCTGAGGCTTTACACATGTAATTCATTAGATCCCCCATTAACCCCATTTACACAGTTCATCACCCATAAAGCGCCATTAACCCCATTCACACAGACCAAAAGTTGATGAATCAACTCAAATACAAACTGCGCAAAAAGTGTATAATGTGATAAAGTAAATCTTAAAGTCACTGAATGAAATGCAAGCCTCTTCAAACGATCCAATGTAGACAAAAAGAAAAAACGTAGTCCAGGAGCGACTACCTGTGAAGGGGCGCAAAAAACAAATAAAACGCACTAATAGTGCATTAACGTATAAACTCTTTGAAAAGTGAAAGACCCAAACGTCCAAAAATAATAATAGTGAACAATTAATGTGACCAAACAAAATATTTGGAAAAACTGGAAATCTTCACTGTGATAACCCAA